>WNYA01000546.1:1261-82509 GCA_019512145.1 Engystomops pustulosus | reverse complement strand
CTATATCCCTCCTCACTAGTGATACTAGGATCTCTACCAGACTGCTCACCACCAGACTACAAGCCCCCCAGATAATACATAATTATCGAGTAATGTAAAGCCCAAACAGACAAGCAGCAGATAACACCAGAAGGAGAATCCCCATCCTCCAGCACCACACACTACAGATCTATATCCCTCCTCACTAGTGATACTAGAATCTCTGCCGGACTGCTCGCCACCAGACTACATGCCCCCCAGATAATACATAATTACGTTTCCTACACCCTCCATAGCCCTACACCTCCATAGTCCTACACCTCCATCGTCCTACCCATCCAAGGCCCTATACCTCCATAACCCTATACCTCCATAGCCTATACTCCATCGCCTAGACCTACATAGCACCTACCTACATAGCCCCTATACCTCCGATAGCCCTATACCTCCATTACCCTATACCTCCATAGCACGATTACCTCCATAGCCCTATACCTCCATAGGGGGGGGGGGGCCATACACCCCCATAGTCCTACCAACTCCATAGCCCTACACCTTCCATAGGTTCCTATACTTCCATAGCCCTAACCTCCATAGCCATATACCTCCATAGTCCATTACCTCCATACCTACACCCCATAGCCGATACACCCCATAGACCGAAACTCCATAGCCCTATCCCTCCATAGTCCTATGACCTCCAGTAGCCCTATACCTCCATAAGCCATACCTCCATAGCCCGACAACCTCCATAGTCACTAACCTCCATAGTTCCTAAACCTCCATAGCCCTACAAAAAAAAACCTTTTTTTTTCCCATAGCCCTACACCTCCATAGCCCCTAACCTCCATAGCCCTACACCTCCCATAGCCCTACACCTAATAGCATACACCTCCATTAGCCCTACACCTCAATAGCCTACACCTCCATAGCCCTACACCAATAGCCCTATACCTCCATAGCCCTATACCTCCATAGCTCTACACTCATTAGCCCTTACACCTCCATAGCCTACACCTCCATAGCCCTACACCTGCCATAGGCGTACACCTCCAAGCCCTTTATACCTCCAAGCCCTAGACATCCATACCCCTATACCTCCATAGCCCTATAACCTCCAGAGCCCTTATACCTCCATAGCCCTACACCTCCATAAGCCCCTAACCTCCATAGCCATACACATCCATAGCCTAACTTACATAGCCTACACCTCCCATAGCCCTAACAACTCCATAGCCCTACACCTCCATAGTCGTACACCTCCGGCCCTATACCTTATAGCCCCATACCTCAAGTCATACACCTCCATAGTCCTACACATCCATAGCCCTATACCTTCATAGCCCCATACCTCCATACGCCTACCACCCGCATAGCCCACACCTCCATCGATCTATAACTCCATAGTCTACACCTCCATAGTTTCCTATACTCCATAGCCCTATACCTCCATAGCCCTTATTATTACATCCATAGCCCTATACCTCCATAGCCCTATAAACCCATCAATAGCCCTATACCTCCCTTAGAGCCCTACACCTCCATAGACCTACACCTCAATAGCCCTACACCTCCATAGCCCTACACCTCCATAGTCCTCTTATACCTCAATTTTTGTTTAGCCTACCACCTCCTAGTGCCTTAAATACATAGTCCTATTACCTCCATAGGCCTATACCTACATAGCCCTATACCTCCATAGCCCATATACCTCCTTAGCACTATACCTCCATAGCCTATACCTCCATCGCCCTATACCTTCATAGCCCTATACTCCATAGCCCTATACCTCCATAGTCCTTACACTCCATAGTCATATACCTCCAAGGCAAGAGGACATTTAAGGAATCGGGGCCATCAGAGAGGGGCAGGAATTATGGAAGTAGAATACAAGGATATAGGCGAATGGTGGATAGAGTACAAGGACATTTACAGGGAGATGTGATCAGTAATGGTACCAGATATATGTGTGGACAGTATAGAGAACAATGGGGGGTCCCCACCCCCGGCGTAGGGTCAATGTAATAGGATTCATTTACTGTAAGTGAACGCTGTGGATGATGTAGTAGCGACCCATGAGGATGAGGGGCCCACCCCCAGGGTTACAGCAATATTCCTGACTAATAGCAGATGATGTGTCTGCAGGGCTGAGGACCCCCCGGAGTGACCGTGGATGGGGGCGCTGTGAGCGGGGCCTGTTCTCAGTGACCGTACCCACGGTCTGGTGCTGGATGAGGACGGTCTGATGACTCGTGAACGGCTTCCCTGAGGCCAGGTACAGTACAGGGGTGATGTCGGGGGCTCGGGGATGCGGGGTGGTCTGTGCTCCCATCATGGTTCTCCTCCCTCCCAGCACAGCGCCAGTGACTGACTGAGCTAGAGGTGGTGACCGTGGCCCTAACTGTGGCCCCCTGGTGCTCCGCAAGGAGATGGCGAGCCTCCTGCGAGACCGAGGGGGGAGACTTCTGTCCCAAACGGAGCTGGTGGACAACCACCCCATCATCTACTGGAATCTGGTCGGTACTTCCAGCGCCTGCGCTGCCCAGAACTGCTGTGCCTCATCCTGGCCTCCAAGCACGTCCAGACCCTCTGTACAGGTGGGTGCCCAGATCGACTGTCCTAATGGTGGGGGGGGGGGGATACGCATCCCCTACTGGGGGCGGAACCCCTGATGTGATATCAGGTAAATATATTACGTTCCTAATGGTGGGGGGATTCAGCCCCCATACTGGGGGAGCCCCTTTGGGATTTTTGTGATATCAAGGTAACTATATACTGTCCTATGGTGGGGGGTACAGGCCCCCCTACTGGGGCGCCCCTGATGTGATATCAGGGTAACTATATTACTGTCCTAATGGTGGGGGATACAGCTCCACTAGGGGGGTGCCCCCCCGCACCTACTGGGGGCCCCTGATCTGAATTATGTACTGTCCTAATGATGGGGGATTACAGCTCGTCTGAGGGGGGTAGTGCCCCCCCCTCACCTACTGGGGGGCCCTGATCTGATTCGATGTTACTGTCTAAATGATGGGGGGTTACTGGGGGGTACAGCTCCCTCTAGGGGGGGGTTAGTGACCCCCCTCACTACTGGGGGGCCCCTGATCTGATATCTATGTTACTGTTTCCTAATGAGGGGGGGGTAAGCTCCGTCTAGGAGGTAGTGCCCCCCCCTTACCTTACTGGGGGGCCCTGATATATCTATATACGCCTAATATGGGGGAACAGCTCCCTCTAGGGGAGTGCCCCCCTCACCTATGGGGGCCCTGACTGTATCTATTGTACGTCTAATGATTGGGGGGGATAAAGCTCCCTCTAGGGGGTAGTGCCCCCCATCACCTACTGGGGGGGCCACCTGATCTGTACCTATTGTACCTGTCCAATGATGGGGGGGGAGGACGGGATAGGGGTACAGCTCCCTCTAGGGGGTGGGTTTGAGTGCCCCCCTCACCCTACGGGGGGGCCCCCCTGATATGTACTATGTACTGTCCTAATGATGGGGGGGGGATAAAGCTCCTCTAGGGGGTAGTATGCCTTTCAGTCCTGGGATGATGATGGAGATTATTCCTGCAGGTCACAGATAATGCATGTCAGAGTTAGCTTATTAGGGATCTGCTGGCGCAGGACCCCGACCGATGGCACCCAATGGTAAACCCTATGGAAGCGTCATGTAAGTACAAACAATCCAGTCTAGGAGGGGGGTTCGTCCTACATCCAAGGTGTAGGGTGGGGGGGGGGATGTAATTAGTCCTACATCCAGAGTGTAGGGGGGGGGGATAGTCTACATCCAGAGTGTAGGGGGGGGGGGGATAGTCCTACATCAGAGTGTAGGGGGGGAGATTAGTCCTAAATCCAGAGTGTAGGGGGGGGGATATAAGTCCTACATACAAGTGAGGGGGGGGGGGAATTAAATAGTCCTACATCCAGAGTGTAGGGGGGATTAGTCATAAGCCAGAGTGAGGGGGGGAGGGGGGGGATAGTCCTACACCAGAGTGAGGGGGGGGGGGGGATAGTCTACATTCAGAGTGTAGGGGGTCGGGATAGTCCTACATCCAGAGTGTAGGGGGGGGATGATAGTCGACATCAAGAGTGTAGGGACGGATAGTACTACATCCAGAGTGTAGGGGGGGGGATAGTCTAATCCAGAGTTGTAGGGGTGGGGGGGGGGGGATAGCCTACATCAAGAGTGTAGGGGGGGGGTATAGTCTTACAATCCAGAGTGTGTAGGGGGGGATAGTCTAATTCCAAGAGTGTAAGGGGGAAGGATAGTCTACATCCAGAGTGTGGGGGGAAGGATTAGCCTTACATCCAGAGTGTAGGGGGGGGGGATGTCTACATCCAGGAGTGTAGGGGGGGGGGGGATAGTTCATACATCCAGAGTGTCGGGGGGGGGGGGGATAGTCCTTACATCAGAGTATAGGGGGGGGGGGATAGTCCTACATTCCAGAGTGTAGGGGGGTGGGGGGATAGTTCTACATCCAGAGGTAGGGGGGGGGTAGTTACTACATCCAGAGTGTGGGGGGGGGGATAGTCCTACATCCAGAGTGTAGGGGGGGGAATAGTAGTCCTACATCCAGAGTTGTAGGGGGGGATGTCCTACATACAGGTGTTAGGGGGGGGGGGGGGTTGGTATAGGTTATTGGGGTAGGGTTTGTAGAGGGTAGGGTCCTACATCCAGAGGGTAGGGGGGGGGGGGGGATAGTCATACATCCAGAGTGTAGGGGGGGGGGAGATAGTCCTACATCACGAGTGTAGGGGGGGGGGGGCTAGTCCTACATCAGAGTGTAGAGGGGGGGGGAGAGTCCTACATCCAAGAGTTGTATGGGTGGGGGGGGATATCCTACCTCAAGCGTGTAGGGGTGGGGGGGGTAGTAGTCATAATCCCAGGGTGTAGGGGGGGGGGATAGTCCTACATCCAGAGTGGTAGGGGGGGGATAGTCCTACATCCAGAGTGTAGGGGGGGGGGGGGGGATGATGGATAGTCCTAATCCAGAGTGTAGGGGGGGGGGATAGGGATAGTCCTACATCCGAGTGTAGAGGGGGGGGGGGATAGCCTACATACAGAGTTAGGGGGGGGGATAGTCCTACATCCAGAGTGTAGGGGGGGGGATAGTCTCCTACATCCAGAGTTAGGGGGGGGGATAGTCCTACATCCAGAGTGTAGGGGGGGGATGACGTCCTACATCAGAGTGTAGGGGGGGATAGTTCCTACATCCAGAGTGAGGGGGGGGGGGGGTAGTACTACATCCAGAGTGTAGGGGGGGGGGGGATGATAGGCCTACATCCAGAGGTGTAGGGGGGGGGGATTAGTTCCTACTCCAGAGTGTAGGGGGGGGGGGGAGGGGGAGGGGGGATGTAGTCCTACATCCAGAGTGTAGGGGGGGGGGGGATAGTCCTAATCCAGAGGTGAGGGGGGTGGGATAGTCCACATCCAGAGGTAGGGGGGGGGGAAGTCTACCTTCCAGAGTGTAGGGGGGGGGGATAGTCCTACATCCAGAGTGCTAGGGGGGGGGGGATGTCCTACATCCAGAGGTAGGGGGGGGATAGGCCTACATCCAGAGTGTAGGGGGGGGGGATAAGTCCTACATCCAGCGTGTATAGGGGTGGGGGGGGGGGGATTAGTCGACAATCCAGAGATGTTAGGGGGGGGGGGGGGATAGTCCTTACATCAGAGTGTAGGGGGGGGGGGCTAGTCATACATCCAGAGTGTAGGGGGGGGGGATAGTTCCTACATCAAGGAGTGTAGGGGGGGGGGATATAGCCTACATCCAGGAGTGTTTAGGGGGGGAGGATGGGGGGGGGGGATAGTCCTAACATCCAGAGTGTAGGGGCGGGGGGTAGTCCTACATCCCGAGTTAGGGGGGGGGGGGGGGGATTGGGATAGTCCTACATCCAGATGTAGGGGGGGGGTTTAGTCCTACATCCAGAGAGTAGTGGGGGGGGGATAGTCACTACCATCCAGATGTAGGGGGGGGGGGTAAGTCCTCCATCCAGAGTGTAGTGGGGGGGGGAGGGGATAGTCTACATCCGGGTAGGGGGGGGGGGAGTCTACATCCAAGAGTGTAGGGGGGGGGGGGTAGTTGGCGGGGGGAAGGGGGGGATAGTTTATACATCCAGAGGTAGGGGGGGGGGAGATAGTCTAATCCAGGTGTAGGGGGGGGGATAGGCCTACATACAGAGTGTTAGGGGGGGGAGGAGGGGATAGTCCTACATCCAAAGGTTAGGGGGGGGGTTAGTCTACATTCAAGAGTGTAGGGGGGGGGGGATAAGTCTAATCCGAGTGGTAGGGGGGGGGGGGGGGTACTGGGGGGGATAGTCTACATCCAGGGTGTACGGGGGGGGGGGGATGAGGGATAGTCTTACATCCAGGAGGTAGGGGGGGGGGATAGTCCTACATCCAGAGGTAGGGGGGGGGCTGGGGATTAGTCAGACATCCAGAGTGTTCGGGGGGGGAGGGGTGTCCAACCCAGTGAGGGGGGGATAGTCTACATCCAGAGGGGTAGGGCGGGGGGGGTGCCTCACCGAGTGTGGTGCGGTCTAGGAGGATTTGGGGATGATGTGTAGGTTGACCCTCGGTGGGCCGACGCAGGGTGCCTGTGTGTTGCAGGGAACCTCGCACAACCACCTGAGGTGGCTGGGCGCTCGCACTCTCACCCCGTTTACCCTGGAGTCTAGGGGGTGGAAGGTCACTGGAATTTCATTGGACTAGCTCTTTGGTCCATAAAGCAAGTCTCCTGCTTCTGACCGTCCATGCAGGAGCAGAACTCCCCCCGCAGATCATCCTAGACGGTAAGTGCTTGGTGCCCTCAGGCGTGGTGGCGGTGTGATGGGGTATAATGATAATAACTCTGCCCCCCAGTTCCTCTCTAGGGCATCTAAGAGAGATGCTGCGCTGCGTGGCCGCCCCTGGGGCGAGAGGCAATCATGGATTGGGTGAGGGATGCTGCCCTCCACTGCTGATCTGATTATAGTCACTGATCACCCCAATAACTCGCTGCCCCAATTCTCTCCCCGCAGCTGCGTTTGACAGCAGATACAAGGACGGCTTGAAGAAACTGGGGGGGCTCCTGGGCACAAGGAGGCTGCGCAAGCGTCGGCAAAGTCCCACATGCGCCAAACCTTGGACTGCCTGCAAGACGTTGGCACCACACTGGAATGCTAGCGCCGCCATGCCGGCGTACCAACGTGCAATATGGAACGGGGGGCCACTACCCCAGGGATGTCACTTACCCCGAACTATGGAGGAGCCCGAAATGAGCGGGGGGCTCAGTGCCCGCCACCATTCACGCCATTGGTACTGCTTGCTGGGGAAGAGAACAGAAACAACCAAAGATTTTTTTAATTTTTGTGACTGCTGATTTCTGCCCTTTGAGCCAAGGGTCTGTTCAAAGATGCTCTCCGCATGTTTACTCCATCATGCCTGCTGCGCCGTGTCACCTGCAGTGGAGACTGATGCCCGGTGTGCCGGGGCACCGTATCACCAGCGGGGACTGAGGAGGTAGGGGATGTGCCAGTGGTAGCCCGGCCGGGTACACGTGGATGACTGGCAGTGTAAAGGTGTCACCCGCTGGAGACTGATTGCCAGGTTGTTAGCCCCGGCACGGTGTCACCGCTGGAGATCTGATGCCAGGTGTACGACCGGCGGTGTATTGTCACCGATGGAGACTGATGCCAGGTGTAGCCCCGGCACCGGTGTCACCCGTGGCGACTGATGACAGGTGTAGCCCCGCGCCGGGTGTACAACGCTGGGAATGAATGCCAGGTTAAGCCCCGGCATGTCGGGGTGGTGTCACCCGCTGGAGACTGATGCCAGGTGTAGCCCCGGCACGGTGTCACCCGCTGGAGACTGATGCCAGGTGTAGCCCCGGCACGGTGTCACCCGCTGGAGACTGAGTGATGCAGGTTGTCAGCCCCGGGCAGCGGTGTCCCCGCTGGAAGGACTTGATGCCGGTGTAGCCCCGGCACAGGGTCATGTGTCAACCGCTGAGAGAATGATTGACAGGTGTAGCCGGCCGGCCGTGTGTCACCCGCTGGAGGGCCTGATGCCAGGGTGTTAGCCGGCACGGTGTACCCGACTGGCAGTGTAGCCGGACTGCAAGCGGGATGATGCCAGGGTTGAGGTAGCCCCGGAACCGTGCACCCGCTGGAGACTGGTGCCGGTGTTAGCCCCGGGCGACGGTTGTCACCCGCAGGATGACTGATGCCGGGTGTAGCGGGACACGCTGTGTCACCGCGGATGAGACTGATCGCAGGTGTAGCACGGGCACCGTTGTCAACCCGCAGGAGACTTGATTGCCATGGGTAGCTCCGAGCACCTTGTCACCCGCCAGGAGGATGAGCCAGGTTGTAGCCCGAGTGCACCCTTGTCACCCGCGGAGGACTGATGCCAGGTGTAGCGGGACCGTGTCACCGCTGGGGAGGACAGATGCCAAGGTGTAGCCCGAGCACTGTGTTTCTAGTAACTGGAGCGGGGGAGGGGCATCACCTGACTCCTCCCAGTTGCCGGTGTTGTAAGTTGTCAGTATTCGCAGATGTGTATAGTTATAATTTATTATGGTCCTTGTGTTTACCTTATAGTATTGCGAGGCGACCGGGGGGACACTAGAAGAGGTTACACCCCCGGACCCCCGGCACATGAGGGGGGTCTCGGCCTCACCTGTAGCATTTTCTAAAACTTTTCTGTATTATATTTTTAGAGATCATTTTTATTTTGATGTTTTTAATTTTTTTTTTATGTTTCCGTTTTAACCTCATTGTACTGTACATGATGGAGGGGGGTCCGGCCTGTATACATGTCACGGGGGAGGGGGCACTGGTTTGGACGTTTGTATGTATGAAGGGGCTGCTGGAAATAAAAGTGTTTGCCTCATTCCCTGGTGCAGTGTCTGCTGTCTCCCATCAATGGGGAAACAAAGGGTTAAAGAAAATTCTACAAAACCAGGGGTCATGTGGAGAGAGGTGCAACTCGCTGCGCTTCAACGCTTTGCAATTCTGTACCGATTTAAAAAGGGGGGGACCAACCCACACTCCTGTTGCATGTTAGGGGCGGTCATTATAGGACACCCTGCACTTCCTGTTGCATTTAGGGGGCTTGGTCTATATAGGACCAACCATACATTCCTGTTGCACATCAATAGAGGGCGGTCTTATTGGGACCACCCTACACTTCCTGTTGGCATGTAGGGGCGGTATCTTTAGGGGGAACCACCCTACATTCCTGTTGCACAAAGGGGGCGGTTCTATGACCACCTACACTTCCTGTTGCACATAGGGGCGGTCTTATAGGACCACCCTGCACTTCCTGTTGCACATAGGGGCGGTCTTATAGGACCACCCTGGCACATTCTGTTGCCACATCAGTGGCGGTTCTATAGACCACCTGCAATCCTGTTCGACGTGCTCAAGGTTCCGTCCAGTAGGATATAAAAGCTGTTTATTGGACTACAAGGTACATTACAGTAGTGATGGGAAGCAGACGATATTACGAGCAGAGTCTAGACGAAAAGCAGATCGCATGGGAGAGGCGGATTAGGGTTCGTCATATGGAGAAGCGGATGAGGTAGGAGATTGAGGGGCATAGAGGCTCAGCGTATGAGAGGAGCAGAATGGATATGAGTAGTCAGATGTAGGCGATATGAGGGTGGCTGATAGAGGCGAGCTGATAGTACGTATGAGAGGAGCAGAGCTATTGGTTAGGCAGATTCGGAGGATGGATGAGGTCAGGTCAGTATGATGGAGGAGCCTGAGGGCAGTCATATGGATAGTGAGCAGAGCGGATAGTATTGGTGGAGGGGCGGATAAGGGATCTGTAGTTACGGGAAGTGAACTGGAGCGTCAGATAGAGTCATAAGCCAGAGGTATGAGGGTCAGGTCAGTATTGATGGAAGAGCAGAGCTGGATAGTAACGGGTACAGGTCAGATGATGGAGGAGACAGAGCTTGGATGATGAGGGTCATGGGCTCAGTATGAACGGAGGAGCAGAGCTGGATATGAGGGTCAGAGTCGTATATGATCGCAGGATGCAGAGCAGAGCTGGATATGAGGGTCAGGTCAGTATGATCGAGGCGCAGAGTGATGGACATGAGGTTGGTCAGGTTCAGTATTGGGAGGAAGCGAGCTGGATATGAGGCGGGTCAGCGTTCAGTAGCTGGAGAGACAGAGCTGGATATGAGGGTCAGGCAGGTATGATGGAGGAGAAGAGCTGGATATGAGGGTTCAGGTCAGTATGCCGGAAGAAGACGAAAGGAGGGTCAGCATGAGAGACGAGGCTGGATATGAGGTCAAGGTCAGTATGAACGGAGGAGCCACGAGTGGATATGAGGGTAGTCAGTGTGAAGCGATAGTAGAGCTATGATGAGGAAGCAGAGCTGATATGAGTGTCAGGTCAGATGGGAAGACTGGAAGAGTAGAGCACGATGACGGGTGAGACAGATGGATTATGAGGGTCAGGTCAGTATGAGGAGGAACAGAGCTGGATATCTGGGGTCAGGTCAGTTATGATGGAAGAGAGCAAGCTCGCTGGATATGAGGGTTCAGTCAGTATGTGAGGAAGAGCAGAGCTGGATATGAGGGTCAGGTCTGTATGATGAGGCAGCAGAGATGGATAGAGGGTCAGTTCAGTATGAGGAGGAAGAGCAAGATGGAGTAGGGTGATAGAGCAGCTGGTAGCGTCAGTTGATGGGCAGACGGAATGAGCAGATGACGAGCGAGCATTAGAGGTCAGGATATGAAGAGGTTAACTTATAGGGTCAGCGTCGATGATGGAGGAGCAGAGCTGGATAATGAGGTCAGGTCAGTATGATGGAGGAGCAGAGCATGGATATGAGGGTAGTCAGTATGTGGAGGAGCAGAGCGTTCTGATATGCGGGTCAGGTCGAGTATGAGAGGAGTGAGAGGAGCAGAGCTGGATATGAGGGTCAGGTCAGTAGACGGAGGGAGCAAGAGCGATATGAGGGTAGTTCAGTATGATGGAGGAGCAGAGCTGGATATGAGGGTCAGGTCAGTATGATGGAGGAGCAGTGCTGGATATGAGGGTCAGGTCAGTATGACGGAGGAGCAGAGCTGGATATGAGGGTCAGGTCAGTATGACGGAGGAGCAGAGCTGGATATGAGGGTCAGAGGTCAGGGATGACGGAGGAAGCAGAGCTGGACATGAGGGTTAGGTCAGTTGAGACGGAAGGAGCAGAGCTGGGGTATGAGGGTTCAACGGTCAGTATGACGGAGGAGGAGCAAAGTTGGATATGAGGGGTCAGGTCAGTATTGTGGAGGAGCAGAGCTGGATATGAGGGTCAGGTCAGTATGATGGAGGAGCAAGCGGATATGAGGTCAGGTCTAGTATGGACGGTAGGAGCAGCAGATGGAATGGATATGAGGGTCATGGTCAGTATAGAAGGCGCAGCAAGCGGATATGAGGGGTCAGGTCAGTATGACGAGAGCGAAGCTGGATATGGGGTCATGGTCAGTATGACGGAGGGAGACAGAGCTGAATAGTGGGGTGCAGGGTCAGTATGATGGAGGAGCAGAACTGGATTGAGGGTCAGGTCGTATGTATGGAGGAGCCAATACTGGAATATGAGGGTCAGGTCAGTGATGGAGGAGCAGAGCTGGGATATGAGGGTCAGGTCAGTTGATGGAGGAGCAGAGGTGGATATGAGGGGGTCATGGTCAGTATGATGGAGAGCAGAGGGTCGATATGAGGACCAGTTCAGTATGATGGAGGTAGCAGAGCGATATGAGGCAGTCAGTATGTGTGATGGAGGAGGAGAGACTGTGCTATGGGGTCAGGTCGTATGATGGAGGAGCAGACTGGTATATGAGGTCCAGTCAGGTTATGACAGAGGAGCAGAGCTGGTATTCAGGGTGCAGGTACAGTATGATGGACGGAGCAGAGCTGGATATGAGGGTCAGGTACAGATGGAGTGGAGGAGCAAGCTGGAATGAGGGTCAGTCAGTATGATGAATAGCAGAGCTGGATATGAGGGTCAGGTCAGTATGACAGAGGAGCAGAGCTGGATATGAGGTCAGGTCAGTATGACGGAGGAGCAGAGGCTGGATTGAGGTCAGGTCAGGTATGACAGCAGCAGGCAGAGCTGGATAGGAGGGTCATGGTCAGTATGCCGGAGGAGCATGAGTGGTAATTTGAGGGTCAAGGTCAGTACTGATGGAGGAGCAGAGCTTGGATATGAGGGTCAGGGCAGTTGACTGATGGAGGAGCAGAGCTGGATATGAGGGTCAGGTCCAGTTATGATGGAGGAGCAGAGCTGGATATTGAAGGGTCCAGGTCAGTATGATGGAGGACGCTAGAGCTGTGATTATGAGGTGGTCAGATGAGCAGGGGTATGAGGGAGGAGTATAGGAGGGTCAGGCTGGGTATGTAGGGTCAGCGTAGTATAGACGGAGGAGCAAAGTCTGGTAATGAGGGTCAGGGCAGTATGCAGGAGGTGAGCAGAAGGGATGATGAGGGTCAGGTCAGTATGATGGAGGAGCCAGAGCGGTATATGAGGGTCAGTTCCAGTATGATGGGAGGAGCAAGAGCTGGAGCTATGAGGGTCAGGTACATGTATGAACGGAGGGCAGACGACTGGATATGGAGGGTTCCATCAGTGATGAAAGGAGCAGCGCTGGATATGAGTGTTCATTTCAGTATGATGGAGGAGGAGGCGGTGAGGGCAGAATATGTGGGCAGCAGAGGTGGATATTGAGGGTATACGCAGTATGACGGCAGGAAAGCAAGCTGGGTATGAGGGTCAGGTCAGTATGACGGAGGAGCAAAGTTGGATATTCGAGGGGTTCAGGTCAGTATGATGGAGGAGCAAAGTTGGATATGACGGGTCAGGGTCAGTTGATGGAGGACAGAGTGGAGTATGAGGGTCAGTCAGTATGACGGGAGTGGCAGAGGCTGGATATGAGGGTCGGTCAGTAGACACAGGAGCAGAGCTGGATATGAGGGTCGTCAGTTCAGTATGATGGAGAGAGAGAGTGGATATGAGGGTCAGTTCAGTATGATGGAGGAGACGAGCTGGAGTATGGGCGTCCTATGATGACGGAGCAGGCTGGTATGAGGGTCAGGTCCAGTATGACAGAGGGGCAGAGCCTGGATATGAGCCGAGTTAGGTCAGTATGACGGAGGCAGCAGAGCGGATATGAGGGTCAGGCAGTGGTCAGTTATGAATGAGGAGCAAGGCTGGATGTATGAGGGTCAGAGTCAGTATGATGGCGGAGCAGAGCTGGATATGAGGGTCACTGATGAAGGAGCAGAGCTGGATGATGAGGGTCAACTGATGAAGCGTGAAGGAGCAGAGTGGAGGATATGGAGGGTCAGGTCAGTATGACGGGGAAGCAGAGTGGATATGAGGGTTCAGGTCAGTATAGATGGAGGAGCAGAGGTTGGATATGTAGGGTCAGGCTCAGTATGATGGAGGAGGAGAGCTGGATAAGAGGGTCAGAGTCAGTATGATGGAGGAGCAGAGCTGGCATAGAGGTCAGGTCAGTATGATGGAGGAGCAGAGCTGGGATATAAGGGTGGGAGGAACACAGCTGGGTAAGGGACTGCGAGGGACGACAGTCTAGTCGGATGGAGGAACACAGATGGTATAATGGATCAAGGGGACATCATTGTAACCCCGGACCACGCGGGAGACAGTATAGCCGACACCTGGGGACCAGAGTTTAAGTGGCACATGGTTATTCCCAGAGCCCGCTGCTCTGGGCGGATGGACTTGCTGTGGAAGGGTGCCACACAGGCGTTCTACAAGGGGCGACTGAGCCCGCGACACACGTATACAGAAGTCCACTGAAATGAATTCACAAACTCCTGAAAAAACAGCAGGTAGCCATTACAGAATGCCCAATGGCTATGATCTAAGTATTCAAAGTGTACGATCACGGGGTGTTTTTTGTTTTAAACGCCGTCCTCCATTCGTGGTCAATTACGAGCGAGGTGTGTAGGCCGCGAAAGGCCAACTTGAAAGAACACCTTGGAAACTGCCACACGACAGGGTCGAGAGTTCTGTGAATCAACGGCAGGAAGAGGTAGGTTTTTAACAGTTGACTGTTCAGCCCACGATCGTACTATGCAGGGACGGAGAGCCGGCCCTCTTCGGTGACAAAAAAGAATCCTGCACGTGCCGAAGAGGAGGAACTTGCGTTATGAAAGCCCTTTGCAGGTTCTCTTTGAGGACTCGTAGCATGCAGGCCCGTCTGCCCGAGAACAGAGAGGATAGACACGGCCTCTTGGGGCGAGGTTCCAGGGAGGCAGTGCCACTGGGCCATCATGGAGCACGATGTGGGCAAAGTACTTTTTTTTTTCACAAACATCGCAAAGTAAGTCCCGGTAGCATGCTGGACAGACCCCAAGGACTTGGGAGACACGAGAAGAAGTCAGGACGGGGTAGAGGTTGCCACATGCAGGGCCTGAGTGGCAGTCTGTCACCCAGCGCAGGACTTCCACAAGTTTCCAGTTGAGCACCGGGGCATTGATTAAGGTTTGCAAGCATTGGAAGGCCAAGGAATGAACGAGAAGCATGTGGAGGTGGCAAAACCTAGAAAGCTTCTTTGTTTTTTTTTTTTTATTTTGAAAGCGTTCCACTTGAAGCTGGACAGGTTTCAGTGCGGGTACTGACCAGGTTGGAGGGAGAAGGTGACTAGAGGTTTTGAGAGGGAGCCACCGTAAGTCTATTAATGTGAGCCGGGAGGAGACCATAGCGGCCTCCACACAAAGTTCGCGCAGCAGAGTAAAGAATGCAAGAAACTTGTACATAAGTGTGGGAGGGTTACGCGACAACTGAGGAGCAAGGAACTGTCGGGCGTGGCGAAGCTGATTCACCCCTAGTGATGCTTAGGGACAAGTACAGGACAGGAAGGACATGAAGTGCTCAGGACTGGACACATACAAGCTGAGGTTCTCCTGACCACATCTGTAACGTTCCTGTTGTGGTGAGCAGGCTCAGTCCATCTGCATAGGCTCCACAGCAGGACTGGGCGGCGGAGGCTTGAGCGGTCTTTGGGAAACCGGAACCAAACGAGAAGATGTGGAAGTCAGATCGTTTTTTTAGTCAAACTTATTTTATTGTTTGTATACTTTTAAAAAACACCAAACAATTATCCATTACAGGCGGTCAAATGTGACATTCTGAGGAGATACATACTGAATTGACCAAGCATGGCCTTTATATCCCACAAT
The DNA here is from genome assembly GCA_019512145.1 of Engystomops pustulosus. Taxonomy (NCBI): domain Eukaryota; kingdom Metazoa; phylum Chordata; class Amphibia; order Anura; family Leptodactylidae; genus Engystomops; species Engystomops pustulosus. The sequence continues at coordinate 67,352 of WNYA01000546.1, read as the reverse complement.
CCTGGAGTACAATAGACCTAAGGAAATCATGCCATAATATGAATTTCAATTGTGAACAACTTATCATACATAGCAAGAAAGAAAACTAACAAAAAGAAAATACACCCCCCCCCCCCCCCCCAGAGCATCTCCCAGGGTAGAGCATATGTGCCCAAAAATGATAATAGTACTCCCTACTTACCAATGTATCTGAGTAACTAATTACTTATACAGCTAGGGAGAGTTGATACTGCAAACTTGACCTTATTGTTAACAGCTGTTGCGATGGCAGACCTGCCGTATCCATCCATTCCCCCAGATCTTTTCAAATTTAGCTATGGAGTTCCTTTTCAGATAAGAGCCATTTCCAGAATAATCACATTACTAACCCTATTTATATATTCCAGCACAGTTGGGGGCCGTGGCCTAATCCAATGTGGCAGCGACAGCTTCCTCATTTGATTATAAGGATGCGCTGATCCTCCCCACCGTTTGGAATTCAGTAAGTTATCTATATCCAACATCCCAAAACAAACAGGAGAAGATGGTACAGCTGGTATAGTTACCGAGAACACCCTGCCCTAAGATTTTCTAGCATCTTCTGTTGCCAAAGTTTTCAGTTCCACACATTCCCAATCATGTGGTAGGATGACCGCTTCTTCACAGCCACATCTAGGGCTAGTTCGAGTCTCCACGGGTCCGCCCGATTAGATATAGCAAGTGTGGCGATCTATATGCCCTATGCAGCATGAAAAGATGGGACATCTAGGGCCTCGCTAGGGAGAAGGTAGGCACCATCTCTAGACAGTCTGACCATTGTTCATCAGTTATAGGACCTATATCTCTTTCCCATTTAACGCGACTCTTAAACCTGTGCATCGCCTAGGGAGTCGTTCAATAAAACAAACATTATAAAGGAGATTGTCCCTTAGTTGTAGTAGATGTCAATTACTCTATTCAAGGCCCCGCAAGGTCCCACAGTAATCTACTTGTACGATTCTGGGGTATCATATGCATGCGCAGCTGAAGTATGTGGTAGAACCAGCTGTGGTTAGCTGATGTGTATTTCTCAGCTCTTTTCAAAGTCTTACATATACCATTAGAGCATAGATCCTCCAAAGTAATAACACCATTTACTTTCCCATGGGAGAAAAACCCCTCTAAACGAAAAAAATTTCAGGCAAAAGGCAGGGTTCCTCCATATGGGCGATGAAAGTGGTATATTTAGAGACTCTCATTATAGCTTTCGCCTTAGTCCCATATTTTCCCCATTAATGTCAAAGTAGGTTTCTTACTTATTGACCCACCTCCAAAGTTAGCTTCTAATGCGTTCGCTGGGGGGGAAACCCAGTCCAGGACCAATAGTTGCCTGCTGAGTTTAAGCCCCTCTACCTTTCCCATCCCGCAAAAGTGAATTCTGAGAGGCTAGAAAAATATCCATCCATGGATTAGGGATAGCAAGTCCAACCATCTGTTTTTACTCGCTTGAAGAGTGGTAATAATACAGCTGCGTCCCTCCAGATCAGTGTGCGAACAGCCCTTGGATCTGTGAAAATAAGTCTGCGCTATCCAAATTGGGAATTGTGTAAAAATTAACAAAAGTTTCGGCTTGAGGACCATTTTAATTAAATTTCCCCTCCTATTGGGGGAAAGAGGCAATTTGACAACACATCTTGATTTTAGTCGTAAAACTAGCAAATAGCGGTTCTCGATTATCCTTTATATAATGCCTTTGGCTGTTTAGTTACCATCACCCCCAATACTGATTTGGATTTCACCTGTATAGGACCCAAAAATATGAGGGTCCCCCGGTTACGGATCAAGGGGAAGTAAAATGACTATTCCAGTTGATACTAAATCCTGAATACGATCCAAAGGCTATTATATCTATCGCTCCTGTGAGGGATCTATCCGTGTCGCCCAAGGTATATTAACAGGTCATCCGCGTACAGGGAAACGCGTTTCCTCCCTATCTCCAACTCCGAATCCCTTAGTTCCAAACTGCTTCTAAGTAGGGCTGCTAAGGGTTCTATTGTGAGCGCACATAAAAAGGGAGAGAAGTGGACAGCCCTGTAGGTCCCCCTTTCCAATTCAAAGGCGTCGAGACCAGGCCATTCACCTTGATTCTTGCTTTCGGACAGTTGTATAACAACTGGACATTCTGATGAATTTAGGGCCAAACCCATTCGTCTCAGAACGGCCCATAGAAAGTCCCACTCGACGCTGTCAAAGGCTTGGCAGCGTCGAGTGGAGAAACCGCCCCTACCAGTCCTTCCACAACCTCTGCCTGTATGTAAGGTATAACGTCTATATAACCGCGGTGGACTGTTCTGGCATGAATCCCGATTGGTCCGTATGCAAGTGAGGTAATAACATTAAGGAGAGCCGATTGGCCAGGGCTTTAGCTAATATTTTAACATCCACAGGGAGTAGGGATATTGGACGATATGAATCCAAGCTCTGTGGATCCTTTCCTGGTTTAGGCACCGCAACCACTATCGCTTCTCTCATCGATGGTGGGAGGGTGCCTGCTCTTCTTCAAATACCTGCAATAGCCTAGGCAGTAGTAGCTCCTGATGTTTTTTGAAGAACTCCCTGGAGCCCGTCTAGACCCGGGGCCTGTCATTAGGAAGAATGTCATGCGGCCTCTAACTCTTCAAGAGTCAGGTGGGGATTCCAAACCTTCAACTTGTTCCCGTGTTTTAACTAGGCAGATCTATAACCTCCAGATATTCTTGTATGTCATGTGCACATAAACCAAGCCTTTTATTATAAAAATCACGGTATGATGTATGAAAAAACTCCAGTTTTCTTTATCACCCGTTATTATGGAAGAGTCTGGGGCCTGTATCTCCCCACCTGTATAGTGCCCTCTGAGCCGAAATTATAGTTGAAAGTAAGTGACCCACCGCTTCTCCTTGGACAAAGTATTTTTGTTTAAGGAAGAATCTTTTATCCTCCGCTACCTTCAATGTATGTTCTTTCAAGAGGGTCTGGGCCTCCTTCCAATAGTTTCTGTCGCTGGTATTGGATTCTGCATATATATCTGTTCAGTAGAAAGAACCCTCTGCGTAAATGCATCGTGAGTTCACGGGACCTAGCCTTATGTCTATTAATCTGTTGTCTATAGATCCCCTGATATACATCTTCTTGCCATCCCCATACCAAGCCAACAGTGGTTGAATTATCATTATTCCTGAAGAAAAGTTTCTATTCCCTGCTAAACAAATCCCCTTTATCTCAGTTGTATCCAAAAGGGGTTTATTGGCCAGCTTCCTACCTGGCGTGGTACTACAGAGGGGACAGCACGGCGACTCGGACTGGAGAATGGTCCGAAACACTTCGGGGCAGATATTCAACTTCCCGAATATATCTATGCATGGCGGTGATATTATAGCCATGTCTATTCTAGAGAGGGTGTTATGTGAGTGGAATAACATGAGTATTGCTGTACGTCAGGATGTGTGACCCGCCAATAGTCATACCATCCAATTCATCTAACATTCTAGCCAGTACAGTAGCGCCTTCAGAACCCACTTGTGTCGCCCCCCCCCCCCCCAAATCATCACAGTCCTACAGAAGGACATGTTTATAATCCCCCACCATCAGAACCGGTACTTGTGGCAATCCATAACAAACGTTAGTACCTTTTTAAGAACCTTACATGTAAACGGCGGAGGAACATATAGCGCTACTAGTATTTGGGGTACCTTGTGAATGGAACAATGTAGGCACACAAACCTCCCTTCTGCATCTATCAAAGTTGGAAAATTAAATGGAATTGTATAAGGGATTAAAATACTAACCCCTCTAGAATGTGTTGAGAATGTAGAATGATAAGTATGTGATAGCCATGTTCTTGCAAGCATTGCGTGTTTCTTTGTTAAATTGTTTTCACATAAACAGAATATAGCCGGTTTATGCTGCGTATCGTAGAAAAGACTGCCATCCTTTGTAGCGTCTCCCAGACCTCTTGTATTCCATAAGATTACATTATATTCCCTAGCCATTACATTTAAGGTTCACAAGATATGTAAAGAATAACCTTATCATTTTTATGAATGTCCCCAGGAGATGACTCTTCCCTCCCCCCAAACAAAATTCCCAAACCAATATTCCCTCCCCCAACACTAAACTCACAATAATGACATTCTCCCCGTTGCGGGAGATAGGGGCATACATTTGCCTTCCCGTACCATCGTAAAGTGCCAACTAACATTTGTGACCTATCATATAGAACATTTACTGTATGTAATACAATACTAACATGCTTAGCTGAGCTCCTGCCCTTGCTAAGGTCTAACATACTCATATTAGCAGATTATTTTCCAAAACATAAGAAGTTAACTAAACATATTTCCCCCAAGACCATATTAGACAGAAGAAGATCATAGGAAAACAAAAGTGAAAAACAATCGTTTCTCACGACTCCTCTCGAACCGCATCACGAAGCCGTCTTTCATTCGCATCCAACCATTTTGCAGCTTCCGTTGCCAAATCGAAAAAAATTAGTCGTGCAAATGCCAACAACTCTCAGCTTTGCAGGTGATAGAGCATGGAATTGGGACGTAATGCCCTCAGCCTTCGTTTCACTTCCACAAATTTCACCCTCCTTTTTTGAACCTCTGCAGAAAAGTCGGGTAGACAGTATTTTCTGTCCATTGATAGTTAAATCCGGGTGATCTCTTGCCGCTCTTAGAATGGCAATCACGATCTTGTTAATGCAGAACCTTCATGATGAGTGATTAGGTGGCAGCTCCAGGTGGTAAAGGCCGAGATGGAACCCTGTGGGCTCTTTCTATTGCAAACATCGGGGACAAAACTTAATTCCCCAATAAAAACGCCACAGGATCCTTGCCTTCCGTTTTCTCAGGAATACCAATGATCCGCAAATTATTACGGCGTAAACGGTTCTCAAGATCATCCGATTTCGATATAAGCAAGGACACATTATGTGATAAGCGCTTCAACTCTTTATGGACAGAGGGCAGTTGGTCTTCAATATCACTGACCTTGTCCTCCACCGCATGGACTCTCTCATTTGCTCTACGGAGATCTTGACGGATTAAGTTGACATCTTCCTTCAGGCCTCCAATGTGATTATTCATAGCCAACAATGCTGAGCCACAATGAGCCACAGCCAAAAATACATCTTTATAGTAGGTTCGTCAGGAACTTGCAGAGAGGGCTTCAAGATCCGCGCAGGACCAGGTTGCAATGGTCCTTTGGGGCCCCTTTTGAGCGCTGGGGTAAAGGGTTGTCTTCCACATCCCATCAGAAAGTGCCGACTCAGACCCCATCAGTGAGGCTGTCCCTTTAGCAGTAGCCGTGGATGTTCCTGCCCCTCCCGCGCAAAACGCTCCAAGCTTGCAGCTATATCATGGAACTGTGCTGTGGAAGCATCTTTTGTTGTTTTGCTGGGGGTGTTAGGGCACAGTCTTTCCCCTCCTTTTTCCGGGCCCCTGAGCGTGACATAGTAGGCTAATAGTCTGGTTATAGGTCCGGTATCTGTAGGACAAAATAAATACACCAGGTATTCCTTTAAATGGAGCCCCCTCTGTGTTAACCTTAATAGGGTGTTAATATATCCACCGCTCCTCTGTAAGTTGTGCTCCCTATATATAAAATAGGAAGCAATAGGGAATGGCAGTGACGTGCAGCTTCTGCTTCTAATACTCGGCCTCCACTCACACTGTGGCACGATTCACTCTGCTGGAAACAGCCCTCTGGTGCCCCAGTCTTGGGGTTTCAGTGACCGGAGAGGGAGTTCCGAGCCAACGCACTCCCCGGTATATGTTATGTCACCTCACTGTTGCACCGCGCCACGCGGTCTCCACATGGCAAAGATGGCCGCTGGAGCTCGGATCCCGCTCCGCTCAGGGAAGCAGCCACGCACACGCTCACTGCTCTACATTCCGGTCCTCAGGTGAGGAGCAACTACAGGAGCGTTCCTCCGTTCTTCCCCCGGTGAGAGGGTGCAAATCTGCCAGTATGCGGATAATTGCTCAGGATGGTTGGCAGGAGCTCTGCTTCGTGCGACTTACTCCATAGCTGGTTAGGACACGCCCCGCAAGCAGACTGTGTGTACTCGGGGCGCAACTCATCAGCGTGCTCCATGAACCGTACGTCAATGAGTGGCCAGGGTGATAAGACCAATCAGAGAGTAGCCAGCAGGTCACGGGCGGCCCAAGCGTCTTTGACTGATAAGACAGTCCCTTTTTGAATGATGCTGACAGGGCCGCAAAATTCCAGGAGATCTCTGAAGCAAGGGTGCGGAACTTGATGGAATACTCGCCTACAGACGAGTCCCCTTGGCGGAGATTCAGCCGTCCCGTTTCAGCAGAGGAGGCTCATGCGGGCTCCTTGAACAACGACTGGAAATTAGCCAGGAATGCAGTATGGGTAGCTGTGACGGATCGCCTCTGAGGGGTAGAGGGGAAGCCCAGGCCAGGGCTTTCCCGGAGAGAAGACTGACAATGAATGCCATCTTGGAGCGTTCGGTGCACAACTGGGAAGGCATCAGTTCAAGGAGTACTGGGTAATAAAGCCTTGCAGAGAGTTTGGGATCTACATCATACTTATCAGGCGTGGATAGTCTGAGCCTTGGCTCTGCCGTCGGTAGACGAGCCGAAGTGACTGGAGGAATGCAGTAGTAGTCGTGGAGCCTGATGCTGTTGCTCAGAGGCGAGCAACTGTTGCAGCGTGGCGGTAACTTGAACAAGCAGTTCTCCATGTGAAGCAATCTGCTTGGCGACAACTCTGGAAATATCAGCCAGAATCGGAAGCTGCTCCTTGGCCAGATCTACTGTCAGGGTCGGGGGTCAGTGAACCCTGGACCACCGCGGGAGATGGTATTAGCCCACACCTGGGAAGGAGTCTAGGTGGCACCAGGTCTTCACCAGAGCTCGCCACAAAGCCGAATGGACTTGCTCCGGCAGGGGTACTACCAGGTCGTTTCACAGGTGTGACTAGCCCTCAGTGGCAAGCCACGGTCAGTACAGGCTGGCGGCAGAGAAGCAGTTCAGTCCGAGGAATTCAAGAATTCAAGGTAGACAGGAAATGGAAGCAACAACGCAGGGAGACTTTCACTAAGGCAAGGTAGCTCAAAGATCCGTTGGGGATTGGAACAGAGCTGGGTATTGGAATACGAGGGACAGTCCTGGGTTTTGGACTAGAGGGACAGTCCTGTAGGATGGAGGAACAGAGCTGGTGGTAATGGACTACGAGGAACAGTCTAGTAGGATGAAGGACTAGAGCTGGGTATTGGACTACAAGGGACAGTCCAGTAGGATGGAGAAACGGAACTGGGTATTGGACTATGAGGGACAGTCCAGTAGGTTGGAGGAACAGTCCTGGGTATTGGACTATGAGGGACGGTCAGTAGGATGGAAGAACATAAACTGGGTAATGGACTACGAGGGACAGTCTGGTACGATTGGGAGAACAGAACTGGGTATTGGACTAAGAGGACAGTTAGTAGGAGGAGGAACACAGTGGGTAATGGACTATGAGGGACAGTCTAGTAGGATGGATGAACAGTCCTGGGTTTGATACTAGGGACAGTCTGTAGGATGAAGGATTAGAGCTGGTTATTGGACTACGAGGGACCGTCTAGTAGGATGGAGGAACAGTCCTGGGTAATGGACTACGAGGGACAGTCTAGTGGATGAAGAACTAGAGTTGGGTATTGGACTATGAGAGACAGTCCAGTAGGATGGAGGAACAGTCCTGGGTAATGGACTACGAGGGACAGTCTAGTGGATGGAGGAAAGAACTGGGTATGGAACTACGAGGGCAGTCTAGTAGGATGAAGGACTAGAGCTGGGTATTGGACTACGAGGGACAGTCCAGTAGGATGGAGGAGGAACAGTCCTGGGTATTGGACTACGAGGGACAGTCAGTAGGATGGAGGAACACTCCTGGGATTTGGACTACGAGGGACGGTCTAGTAGGATGGAAGAACATAAACTGGGTAATGGACTACGAGGGACAGTTGGTACGATGGAGAAACAGAACTGGGATTGGACTACGAGGGACAGTCTAGTAGGATGGAGGAACACAGCTGGGTAATGGACTATGAGGGACAGTCTAGTAGGATGGTTGAACAGTCCTGGGTATTGGACTACTAGGGACAGTCTAGTAGGATGAAGGATTAGAGCTGGTTATTGGACTACGAGGGACAGTCTAGTAGGATGGAGGAACGGAACGTCCTGGGTAATGGACTACGAGGGACAGTCTAGTAGGTGGAGGAGGAACACAGCTGGGTAATGGACTATGAGGGACAGTCTAGTAGGATGAGAACTAGAGTTGGGTATTGGACTATGAGAGACAGTCCAGTAGGATGGAGGAACAGTCCTGGGTAATGGACTACGAGGGACAGTCTAGTAGGATGGAGGAACAGAAACTGGGTAATGGACTACGAGGGGCAGTCTAGTAGGATGAAGGACCGAGCTGGGTTATTGGACTACGAGGGACAGTCCAGTAGGATGGAGGAACAGTCCTGGGTATTGGACTACGAGGGACAGGTCCAGTAGGATGGAGGAGACAGTCTGGGTATGGAACGAGGGACAGTCAGTAGGATGGAGGAAACAGAACTGGGTAATGACACTACGAGGGACAGTTAGTAGGATGGGAGAGACAGATCGGGTATTAGATACGAGACAGTCAGTGGATGAAGAACTAGAGCTGGGTATTGGATATGAGAGACAGTCCAGGTAGGATGGAGGAACAGTCCTGGGTAATGGACTACGAGGGACAGTCTAGTAGGATGGAGGAACAGAACTGGGTAATGGACTACGAGGGGCAGTCTAGTAGGATGAAGGACTAGAGCTGGGTATTGGAATACGAGGGACAGTCCAGTAGGATGGAGGAACAGTCCTGGGTATGGATACGAGGGGACCGTCCAGTAGGATGGAGGAACAGTCCTGGGTATTGGACTACGAGGGACAGTCCAGTAGGATGGGAAACAGAACTGGGTATGGACTACGAGGACGACTGTCCCTCGTAGTCCATTACCCAGTTCTGTTTCTCCATCCTACTGGACTGTCCCTCGTAGTCCAATACCCAGGACTGTTCCTCCATCCTACTAGACTGTCCCTCGTAGTCCATTACCCAGAAACAGAACTGGGTTGGACTACGAGGGACAGTCCAGTAGATGGAGGAACAGATCTGGGTATAGACTACGAGGGAAAGTCGTAGGAATGGATGAACATCTCGGGTATTGGACTACTAGGGACAGTCTAGTAGATGAAGGATTAGAGCTGTTTTGGACTACGAGGGACATCCAGGTAGGATGGAGGGGACAGTCCTGGTAATGACTAGACTACGAGGGACAGTCTAGTGGATGGAGGAACAGTCCTGGGTATTGGACACGAGGGCAATCTAGTAGGATGGAGAACAGGCTGGGTAATGGACATACGATGGACAGTCTAGTAGGATGGAGGAACAGTCCTGGGTAATGGACTATCGAGGGACAGTCTAGTAGGATGGAGAAACAAACTGGGTATGGACTACGAGGGACAGTCTAGTAGGATGGAGAAACAGAACTGGGTAATGGACTAGACTACGATGGACAGTCTAGTAGTGGATGAGAAACAGAGCTGGGTAATGGATACGAGGGGCATCTAGTATGATGGAGGAAACAGAACTGGGTAATGGACTAGGAGGACAGTCTAGTAGGATGGAGGAACAGAGCTGGGAATGGACTAGAGGACAGTCTAGTGATGGAGGAACAGTCCTGTATTGGACTCTGGGACAGTCAGTACAGTGGTGGCGAACCTATGAGCATGGTCCAGAGGCGGCACTCAGAGCCTTTTTGGGCCGGGGGCCATCACCCCAGCACACCAGACAGGACTCAAAGATAATTCCTGCAATTCCAAGCAACTAAAAGATGCGGCTTCAGTCATATATTGATACTTACGTCTCTACGTAGGAAGAGGGAGAATGAGTGACACGGAGGCTGCATTATCTTTTGAGGACCTCGCTGGCCCCAACGATTCTGTGTACAGAGGGACAAAGGAAAAAAGCTAAAATTGATGCAGATTTTCCATGTTGTCCTCAGGAGGCCAATATGATCGATTGTGTTGAGGAACAGGAAGCAATAAGTTCTGACGCTTTCATTTTTGGTTGGCAACCTCACAATAAATATGGGGGTTTGGCTGCAGTTTGGGCACTCGACCGCTAAAGGTTCGCCATTACTGGTCTAGTAGGATGGAGGAACAGTCCTGGGTATGGACTACGGGACAGTCCAGTAGTAGGATGGAGAAAAGTCCTGGTATGGACTACGAGGGACATTCTAGTAGGATGGAGGAACAGAGCTGGTATTGGACTACGAGGGACAGTCTAGTAGTAGATGACCGAGCTTGGGTAAATTGACTACGAGGGACAGTCTAGTAGGATGGAGGAACAGAGTCTGGGTAAGACTACGATGGACATTCCAGTAATGGATGAGACAGTTCCCTGGTGTATGGACTATGAGGGTCAGTCTAGTAGGATGGAGGAACAGTCCTGGGTTTTGACTACGAGGGTCAGTCTAGCTCGGATGAGGGACAGAGCTGGGGTAATGGACTACGATGGTCAGTCTATTAGGATGGGAGAAACAGAACTGGGTATTGGACTACGAGGGACTTCTATAGGATGATGAGGAACAGTCCTGGTAATTGGACACGAGGGACAGTCTAGTAGGATGGAGGAACAAACTGGGTATGGACTACAGGGACCGTCCAGTAGGATGGAGGAACAGAGCTGGGTATGGACTACGAGGACAGTCGAGTAGATGGAGGAACAGAGCTGGTAATGGACTAGAGAGACATCTAGTAGGAGGGAGAAACGGGCTGTGATGGACTACGAGGGACAGTGTAGTAGGATGGAGGAACAGAGCTGGGTAATGGAACTAACGAGGAACAGTCTAGTAGGATGGAGGAACAGTCCTTGGTAATGGACTACGAGGGACAGTCTTGTGGATGGAGGAACAGAAGCTGGGTAAATTGGACTCGAAGACATCTAGTAGGATGGAGGAACAGAGCTTGGTAATGGACTACGAGAACAATCTAGTAGGATGAGGAACAGAGCTGGTAATGGCTACGGGGACAGTCCTAGTAGGATGGAGGAACAGTCCTGGGTAATGGGACTTAGAGGGTCAGTCTAGTAGGATGGAGGAACAGTCCTGGTATGGACTACGAGGTCAGTCTAGTAGGATGGAGGAACGTCCTGGGTAATGGACACGAGGGTCAGTCTAGTAGGATGGAGGAACAGAGCTGGGTAATGGACTACGAGGACAGTCTAGTAGGATGGAGAACAGCAGTCCTGGGTAATGACTATGAGGGTCGTCTAGTAGGATGGAGGAAAAGTCCTGGTATTGGACTACGAGGGTCAGTTCTAGCAGTTGGAGGGAACAGATCTGGGTAATGGGACTACGATGGTCAGTCTAGTAGGATGGAGAAACGAACTGGGTATTGGACTACGAGGGACAGTCTAGTAGGATGGAGGAACAGTCCTGGGTATTGGACTACGAGGGACAGTCTAGTAGGATGGAGGAACAGAACTGGGTATTGACTACGAGGGACAGTCCAGTAGGATGGAGGAACAGAGCTGGGTAATGGACTACGAGGACAGTCTAGTAGGATGGGAACAGAGCTGGGTAATGGACTACGAGAGACAATCTACGTAGGATGGAGGGAACAGAGCTGGGTAATGGACTACGAGGGACAGTGTGTAGGATTGAGGAACAGAGCTGGGTAATGGACTACGAGGGACAGTCTATGGATGTGAGGACAGCCTGGGTAATGGACTACAGGGACAGTCTAGTAGGATGGAGGAACAGAGCTGTAATGGACTACGAGAGACATCAGTAGGATGGAGAACAGAGCTGGGTTGGACTACGAGAGACAATCTAGTAGGATGGAGGAACAGAGCTGGGTAATGGACTACGAGGGACAGTCTAGTAGGATGGAGGAAACAGTCCTGTAATGGACTACGAGGGTCAGTCTAGTAGATGGAGGAACAGTCCTGGTAATGGACTAACGAGGGTCAGTCAGTAGGATGGAGAACAGTCCTGGGTAATGGACTACGAGGGTCAGTATATTTAGGATGGAGGAACAGAGCGGGGTAATGGACTACGAGGGACAGTCTAGTAGGATGGAGAACAGAGCTGGGTATTACTACAAGGGCAGTTCAGTTTGGTGTTAAGGAAGAGTTTTGAATTGGTCTGACTATCCAGACCAAATAAAACTCTTTTTGAGGAGATGGGTGTGGGCCTATGAGGATCAGTCCAGTATAATGGTGTGGAACAGAGCTGGTATACGCTTGGAGGGTCGGTCCATAGGTAGAGGAGGCGCATTTAACAATTGGTCTACAGAATCATTGCAGTTTAATGGTGGATTAGAGCCAGTATTAGCAAACAAAGTGTCATAGGAAGAACCTGGAGCCACAGCGGGGGAAGAGCATCAGAAGGAAGTATACAGTTCTTATTACTATGGAGGCTGGGCTGAGCAGGGACATCACTGTGGGGGCTCATCACGTGGGGGCTGGTCCATCACTGTGGGGCTGGTCGTCATCACTGTGGGGGGCTGGTCTCATCACTCTATGTGGGGGCTGGTCTCATCACTGTGGGGGGCTGGTCTCAATCACTGTGGGGGCGGGTCTCATCACTTCGTGGGGGCTTGCCTCATCACTGTGGGGGGGCTGGTCTCATCACTGGTGGGGGGCTGGTCTCACATGTGGGGGGCTGGTCTCATCACTGTTGGGGGGCTGGTCTCATCACTGTGGGGGGCTCTGTCTCATCACTGTGGGGGGCTGGTTCTCACTATGGGGGGCTGCTCATCACGTGGGGCTGGGCTCATCACTGTCTGGGGCTAGCGCTGGTGACATCACTGTGGGCTGGGGACTATATGCCTATGCTCTCATCCTTTCTGTGGCTGCAGCGTCAACCTTGGGGCTGGGGGGACAGACTATGGGGGTCTGGGGACAGTGACTATGGGGGGGCTGGGGACATGACTATGGGAGCTGGGGACATGCATGGAGGCTGGGGACAATACTAGGGGGGCTGGGCTCATCACTGTTGGGGGCAGGGCTGAGCGGGATTCATCACTGTGGGGAGCTGGGCTCATTCAATTTGTGGGGCTGGGCTGACAGGGTACATCACTGTGGGGGGCTGGGGCTCATCACTGGGGGGGGCTGGGGACATTACTATGGTGCTGGGCCTCTCACTGTGGTCTGGGGACATACTGATGGGGCTTGGCTCATCATTGTGGGGCTGGGCTGAGCAGGGTACATCACTGGCGGCTGGGGACATTACTATTGGGATCTGGGCTCATCACTCTGTGCGCTTGGGACATTACTATTGTGGGGCGGTGGCTCATCACTGTGGGGCTGGGCTGAGCAGCGTACATCACGGTGTGGGCGGGGACAATCTTTGGAATGTGCTTTGCCCTCATTTTATCTTTCCTGTTCTGGGGACTTTGTGGCTTCTTTCCCTTACTCATGGGGGCAGGCTCATCACTGTGGGGGGCTGGGGACATTACTATGGGGGCTGCTCATCACTGTGGGGCTGGGGACATACATGGGGCTGCTCTCACTGTGGAGGCTGGGGACACTCACTATGGGGGGGCTGTGACATTACTATGGGGAGCTGGGCTCATCACTGGTGTTGGCTGGTCTGACAGCGTAACATCACTGTGTGCGGTGCCACTTACTATGGTGCTTGGGACATTATACTTGTGGATTGCTTGGGAATTACTACTGATGGGGGCTGGGCTCACTTCCTGTGGGGGGGGGCTGAGACATTACTATGGGGGCTGCGCGACATTACTATGGGACTGGGCTATCACGTGGGGGCTGGTCTGACAGGCGACATCACTGTGGGGGGCTGGCCTGGACCATCACTGTGGGGGCTGGGGACACTCCACTATGGGGGCAGGGCTCATCACTGTGGGGGCTGGGGACATTACTATGGGGGCTGGGCTCATCACTGTGGAGGCTGGGGACATCACTATGGGGGGCAGTGCTCATCACTTGGGGGGGGGTCGGGGACTTAACTTACGGGGGCAGGCTCATCAACTGTGGGGGGGCTGAGGACATTTACTATGGGGCAGGGGTTCCTCAGCTTATACATCAGGTCTATATACTAGGGTATATATTTGGTATAAAATGGGGAACTATTAAAGAGCTTTTTTTAATTGGAGCTGCAGAATGACACTTTATATATGGGTTGGGGGGTTTAAATTTATGTTTCTCCGGTCCCTGGAAAAATTATTGGTGCAACTGCCCCCGAATATAGAAAAAAAGGTTGGACCAGTTGATAGAGAGAAGGAGGGCGGCGCAGTGTGTGGGTGAGGAGTGGCTCGCAGTGTGTAGGAGGGGGAGGAGTGGCGGCGAGTTGTGTAGGGGGGAGAGTGGGGCGTGCAGTGTGTAGGGGAGGAGGGCGGTGGCAGTGTGTAGGGGGGGGGAGGGGGGGTGATTGTTTAGTGAGATGTGGCTCAGTATATGTTGTTGAATGGGCGGCTCAATTATTGTAGGGGTGATGGTTAGGGGGTGCAGTGTGTGGGGAAGGAGTGGCGGTGCAGTGTGTAGGGGGGAGGGGAGGGGGGTGCAGCTGCTGTAGGGGAAGAGTGGCGCAGTGTATGGTGGTGGGGGCGGCGGCAGTGTGTAGGGGGAGGAGTGGCGGTGCAGTGTGTAGGGGGAGGAGTGGCGGTGCAGTGTGTAGGGGGAGGAGGGGGGTGCAGTGTGTAGGGGAAGAGTGGCGCGTATATTGGGGGGTCAGGGTGGGGGCCGTGGAGGGGGAGAAGTGTGGGTGCGAGTGGTGGAGGGGTAGTGAGGGGGGAGTGTGTAGGGGAAGAGTGGCGCAGTGTATGGTGGGGGAGGGGCGGCGCAGTGTGTAGGGGGAAGGAGTGGCGGGTGCATGTGTGGGGGAGGAGTGGCTGTCAGTTGTGTAGGGGGAGAGGGCGGTGCAGTGTGTAGGGGAGGTGAGTGGTGTGCAGGTGTAGGGGGGGAGTGGTTGGTGGCGTGTATGAGGGGAGGAGGGGTGCAGTGTGTAGGGGGAGGAGGGGGGTGCAGTGTGTAGGGGGGAATAGTTGTCGCAGTGTATGGTGGGGGAGGGTCGGCGCAGTGTGTAGGGGGAGGAGTGGCGTGCAGGTGTGTAGGGTGGGAGGATGTCGGAATGGCAGTGTGTAGTGGGAGAGGGGCGGTGCAGCAGTTTGTAGGGTAGGCTTTGTTGTTCATTTTGGTAGAGGTTAGTTAGTTTTTGGTTCCTTTTTATTGTGTTATTATTTTTTGTTGTCCTTTTTTCGATTTTTCTTCTTGTCTTTTCCATTTTTCTTTTCTTGGTTTTCTTTTCCGAAGTTCGGTAAATTTTGTAAGTAGAGACGATTGTTCATTTCTTTCTTTTTGTCCCTGAGTTTTTTGCTTTATATTCTGGCTTGGCGGTGCAGTGTGTATGGGGGGAGTGGTCTGTGCATGTGTATTGGAGTATTTGGGCGGTGCATTTTGTAGGGGGAGGAGTGTCGGGGCATTGTGTAGGGTGAGGAGTGGCGGTGCAGTTTTTAGGGGGAGGAGGGGCGGGCGCAGTGTGTAGGGGGAGGGGGCGGCCTGTGTGTAGGGGGAGGAGGGGCGGCGCAGTTGGTAGGGGGAGGAGTGGCGGCGCAGTGTGTAGGGGAGAGGGGCGGTGCAGTTGGTAGGGTGGTAGGAGGTGGTTTGCATTGTGTAGGGGGATGATTGGCGGTGCATATGTGTATGTGGATGTATTTTTCTTGTTCCAGTATCTTGGTAAGGGGGCGGGGAGGGGTTTTTCATTGTGTATGGGAAGAGTGGCGCAGTTTTAATTTATGGTGGAGGAGGGACGGGCGTGTGTAGGGGGAGGAGTTGGCGTTGCAGTGGTGTATGGGGATGAGGGGGTGCAGTGTGTTATCTGTGTATGAGGGGGTGCAGTGTGTTATGGGAAGAGTGGCGCATTTTGTAATGGTGTGGGAGGGGGCGGGTTTCCTACACCCTCCATAGCCCTACACCTCCATAGTCCTACACCTCCATCGTCCTACCCATCCAAGGCCCTATACCTCCATAACCCTATACCTCCATAGCCTATACTCCATCGCCTAGACCTACATAGCACCTACCTACATAGCCCCTATACCTCCGATAGCCCTATACCTCCATTACCCTATACCTCCATAGCACGATTACCTCCATAGCCCTATACCTCCATAGGGGGGGGGGGGCCATACACCCCCATAGTCCTACCAACTCCATAGCCCTACACCTTCCATAGGTTCCTATACTTCCATAGCCCTAACCTCCATAGCCATATACCTCCATAGTCCATTACCTCCATACCTACACCCCATAGCCGATACACCCCATAGACCGAAACTCCATAGCCCTATCCCTCCATAGTCCTATGACCTCCAGTAGCCCTATACCTCCATAAGCCATACCTCCATAGCCCGACAACCTCCATAGTCACTAACCTCCATAGTTCCTAAACCTCCATAGCCCTACAAAAAAAAACCTTTTTTTTTCCCATAGCCCTACACCTCCATAGCCCCTAACCTCCATAGCCCTACACCTCCCATAGCCCTACACCTAATAGCATACACCTCCATTAGCCCTACACCTCAATAGCCTACACCTCCATAGCCCTACACCAATAGCCCTATACCTCCATAGCCCTATACCTCCATAGCTCTACACTCATTAGCCCTTACACCTCCATAGCCTACACCTCCATAGCCCTACACCTGCCATAGGCGTACACCTCCAAGCCCTTTATACCTCCAAGCCCTAGACATCCATACCCCTATACCTCCATAGCCCTATAACCTCCAGAGCCCTTATACCTCCATAGCCCTACACCTCCATAAGCCCCTAACCTCCATAGCCATACACATCCATAGCCTAACTTACATAGCCTACACCTCCCATAGCCCTAACAACTCCATAGCCCTACACCTCCATAGTCGTACACCTCCGGCCCTATACCTTATAGCCCCATACCTCAAGTCATACACCTCCATAGTCCTACACATCCATAGCCCTATACCTTCATAGCCCCATACCTCCATACGCCTACCACCCGCATAGCCCACACCTCCATCGATCTATAACTCCATAGTCTACACCTCCATAGTTTCCTATACTCCATAGCCCTATACCTCCATAGCCCTTATTATTACATCCATAGCCCTATACCTCCATAGCCCTATAAACCCATCAATAGCCCTATACCTCCCTTAGAGCCCTACACCTCCATAGACCTACACCTCAATAGCCCTACACCTCCATAGCCCTACACCTCCATAGTCCTCTTATACCTCAATTTTTGTTTAGCCTACCACCTCCTAGTGCCTTAAATACATAGTCCTATTACCTCCATAGGCCTATACCTACATAGCCCTATACCTCCATAGCCCATATACCTCCTTAGCACTATACCTCCATAGCCTATACCTCCATCGCCCTATACCTTCATAGCCCTATACTCCATAGCCCTATACCTCCATAGTCCTTACACTCCATAGTCATATACCTCCAAGGCAAGAGGACATTTAAGGAATCGGGGCCATCAGAGAGGGGCAGGAATTATGGAAGTAGAATACAAGGATATAGGCGAATGGTGGATAGAGTACAAGGACATTTACAGGGAGATGTGATCAGTAATGGTACCAGATATATGTGTGGACAGTATAGAGAACAATGGGGGGTCCCCACCCCCGGCGTAGGGTCAATGTAATAGGATTCATTTACTGTAAGTGAACGCTGTGGATGATGTAGTAGCGACCCATGAGGATGAGGGGCCCACCCCCAGGGTTACAGCAATATTCCTGACTAATAGCAGATGATGTGTCTGCAGGGCTGAGGACCCCCCGGAGTGACCGTGGATGGGGGCGCTGTGAGCGGGGCCTGTTCTCAGTGACCGTACCCACGGTCTGGTGCTGGATGAGGACGGTCTGATGACTCGTGAACGGCTTCCCTGAGGCCAGGTACAGTACAGGGGTGATGTCGGGGGCTCGGGGATGCGGGGTGGTCTGTGCTCCCATCATGGTTCTCCTCCCTCCCAGCACAGCGCCAGTGACTGACTGAGCTAGAGGTGGTGACCGTGGCCCTAACTGTGGCCCCCTGGTGCTCCGCAAGGAGATGGCGAGCCTCCTGCGAGACCGAGGGGGGAGACTTCTGTCCCAAACGGAGCTGGTGGACAACCACCCCATCATCTACTGGAATCTGGTCGGTACTTCCAGCGCCTGCGCTGCCCAGAACTGCTGTGCCTCATCCTGGCCTCCAAGCACGTCCAGACCCTCTGTACAGGT
Organism: Engystomops pustulosus; assembly: GCA_019512145.1. NCBI lineage: Eukaryota > Metazoa > Chordata > Amphibia > Anura > Leptodactylidae > Engystomops > Engystomops pustulosus. The sequence continues at coordinate 49,080 of WNYA01000546.1, read as the reverse complement.
GGGTGCCCAGATCGACTGTCCTAATGGTGGGGGGGGGGGGATACGCATCCCCTACTGGGGGCGGAACCCCTGATGTGATATCAGGTAAATATATTACGTTCCTAATGGTGGGGGGATTCAGCCCCCATACTGGGGGAGCCCCTTTGGGATTTTTGTGATATCAAGGTAACTATATACTGTCCTATGGTGGGGGGTACAGGCCCCCCTACTGGGGCGCCCCTGATGTGATATCAGGGTAACTATATTACTGTCCTAATGGTGGGGGATACAGCTCCACTAGGGGGGTGCCCCCCCGCACCTACTGGGGGCCCCTGATCTGAATTATGTACTGTCCTAATGATGGGGGATTACAGCTCGTCTGAGGGGGGTAGTGCCCCCCCCTCACCTACTGGGGGGCCCTGATCTGATTCGATGTTACTGTCTAAATGATGGGGGGTTACTGGGGGGTACAGCTCCCTCTAGGGGGGGGTTAGTGACCCCCCTCACTACTGGGGGGCCCCTGATCTGATATCTATGTTACTGTTTCCTAATGAGGGGGGGGTAAGCTCCGTCTAGGAGGTAGTGCCCCCCCCTTACCTTACTGGGGGGCCCTGATATATCTATATACGCCTAATATGGGGGAACAGCTCCCTCTAGGGGAGTGCCCCCCTCACCTATGGGGGCCCTGACTGTATCTATTGTACGTCTAATGATTGGGGGGGATAAAGCTCCCTCTAGGGGGTAGTGCCCCCCATCACCTACTGGGGGGGCCACCTGATCTGTACCTATTGTACCTGTCCAATGATGGGGGGGGAGGACGGGATAGGGGTACAGCTCCCTCTAGGGGGTGGGTTTGAGTGCCCCCCTCACCCTACGGGGGGGCCCCCCTGATATGTACTATGTACTGTCCTAATGATGGGGGGGGGATAAAGCTCCTCTAGGGGGTAGTATGCCTTTCAGTCCTGGGATGATGATGGAGATTATTCCTGCAGGTCACAGATAATGCATGTCAGAGTTAGCTTATTAGGGATCTGCTGGCGCAGGACCCCGACCGATGGCACCCAATGGTAAACCCTATGGAAGCGTCATGTAAGTACAAACAATCCAGTCTAGGAGGGGGGTTCGTCCTACATCCAAGGTGTAGGGTGGGGGGGGGGATGTAATTAGTCCTACATCCAGAGTGTAGGGGGGGGGGATAGTCTACATCCAGAGTGTAGGGGGGGGGGGGATAGTCCTACATCAGAGTGTAGGGGGGGAGATTAGTCCTAAATCCAGAGTGTAGGGGGGGGGATATAAGTCCTACATACAAGTGAGGGGGGGGGGGAATTAAATAGTCCTACATCCAGAGTGTAGGGGGGATTAGTCATAAGCCAGAGTGAGGGGGGGAGGGGGGGGATAGTCCTACACCAGAGTGAGGGGGGGGGGGGGATAGTCTACATTCAGAGTGTAGGGGGTCGGGATAGTCCTACATCCAGAGTGTAGGGGGGGGATGATAGTCGACATCAAGAGTGTAGGGACGGATAGTACTACATCCAGAGTGTAGGGGGGGGGATAGTCTAATCCAGAGTTGTAGGGGTGGGGGGGGGGGGATAGCCTACATCAAGAGTGTAGGGGGGGGGTATAGTCTTACAATCCAGAGTGTGTAGGGGGGGATAGTCTAATTCCAAGAGTGTAAGGGGGAAGGATAGTCTACATCCAGAGTGTGGGGGGAAGGATTAGCCTTACATCCAGAGTGTAGGGGGGGGGGATGTCTACATCCAGGAGTGTAGGGGGGGGGGGGATAGTTCATACATCCAGAGTGTCGGGGGGGGGGGGGATAGTCCTTACATCAGAGTATAGGGGGGGGGGGATAGTCCTACATTCCAGAGTGTAGGGGGGTGGGGGGATAGTTCTACATCCAGAGGTAGGGGGGGGGTAGTTACTACATCCAGAGTGTGGGGGGGGGGATAGTCCTACATCCAGAGTGTAGGGGGGGGAATAGTAGTCCTACATCCAGAGTTGTAGGGGGGGATGTCCTACATACAGGTGTTAGGGGGGGGGGGGGGTTGGTATAGGTTATTGGGGTAGGGTTTGTAGAGGGTAGGGTCCTACATCCAGAGGGTAGGGGGGGGGGGGGGATAGTCATACATCCAGAGTGTAGGGGGGGGGGAGATAGTCCTACATCACGAGTGTAGGGGGGGGGGGGCTAGTCCTACATCAGAGTGTAGAGGGGGGGGGAGAGTCCTACATCCAAGAGTTGTATGGGTGGGGGGGGATATCCTACCTCAAGCGTGTAGGGGTGGGGGGGGTAGTAGTCATAATCCCAGGGTGTAGGGGGGGGGGATAGTCCTACATCCAGAGTGGTAGGGGGGGGATAGTCCTACATCCAGAGTGTAGGGGGGGGGGGGGGGATGATGGATAGTCCTAATCCAGAGTGTAGGGGGGGGGGATAGGGATAGTCCTACATCCGAGTGTAGAGGGGGGGGGGGATAGCCTACATACAGAGTTAGGGGGGGGGATAGTCCTACATCCAGAGTGTAGGGGGGGGGATAGTCTCCTACATCCAGAGTTAGGGGGGGGGATAGTCCTACATCCAGAGTGTAGGGGGGGGATGACGTCCTACATCAGAGTGTAGGGGGGGATAGTTCCTACATCCAGAGTGAGGGGGGGGGGGGGTAGTACTACATCCAGAGTGTAGGGGGGGGGGGGATGATAGGCCTACATCCAGAGGTGTAGGGGGGGGGGATTAGTTCCTACTCCAGAGTGTAGGGGGGGGGGGGAGGGGGAGGGGGGATGTAGTCCTACATCCAGAGTGTAGGGGGGGGGGGGATAGTCCTAATCCAGAGGTGAGGGGGGTGGGATAGTCCACATCCAGAGGTAGGGGGGGGGGAAGTCTACCTTCCAGAGTGTAGGGGGGGGGGATAGTCCTACATCCAGAGTGCTAGGGGGGGGGGGATGTCCTACATCCAGAGGTAGGGGGGGGATAGGCCTACATCCAGAGTGTAGGGGGGGGGGATAAGTCCTACATCCAGCGTGTATAGGGGTGGGGGGGGGGGGATTAGTCGACAATCCAGAGATGTTAGGGGGGGGGGGGGGATAGTCCTTACATCAGAGTGTAGGGGGGGGGGGCTAGTCATACATCCAGAGTGTAGGGGGGGGGGATAGTTCCTACATCAAGGAGTGTAGGGGGGGGGGATATAGCCTACATCCAGGAGTGTTTAGGGGGGGAGGATGGGGGGGGGGGATAGTCCTAACATCCAGAGTGTAGGGGCGGGGGGTAGTCCTACATCCCGAGTTAGGGGGGGGGGGGGGGGATTGGGATAGTCCTACATCCAGATGTAGGGGGGGGGTTGATAGTCCTACATCCAGAGGTAGTAGGGGGGGGGATAGTCCACTACCATCCAGATGTAGGGGGGGGGGGTAAGTCCTACCATCCAGAGTGTAGTGGGGGGGTAGGGGATAGTCATACATCCGAGGTGGGGGGGGGGGAGTCTACATTCCAAGGTTGTGTAGGGGGGGGGGGGATGATTGGGCGGGGGGGGGGGATAGTTTCTACATCCAGAGGTAGGGGGGGGGGGATAGTCTACATCCAGCGAGTGTAGGGGGGGGGGATAGCCTACATCCAGAGTGTTAGGGGGGGAGGAGGGGATAGTCCTACATCCAAGCGTTAGGGGGGGGGTTAGTCTACACAAGAGTGTAGGGGGGGGGGGATAGTCTACATCCAGAGTGTAGGGGGGGGGGGGATAGTGGGGGGGATAGTCACTACATCCAGGTGTAGGGGGGGGGGGGATGGGATAGTACTTACATCCAGGAGGTAGGGGGGGGGGATAGTCTACATCCAGAGTGAGTAGGGGGGGGGGGGCGGGGATAGTCTAACATCCAGAGTGTTAGGGGGGGGTAGCCCAGGGACGGGGGATAGTCTACATCCAGAGTGGTAGGGGGGGGGGAGTAACCGAGTAGGTGGGGGGCTCTAGGAGGATTGGGGATGATGACTGTTAGGTTGACCCATCGTGGCGCCCGACGCAGGGTGCCTGTGTGTTGAAGGGAACCTCCAAACCACCTGAGGTGGTGGGCGCTCGCATCTCACCCCTGCACCCTGGAGTTCTTGGAGGGGGGGGGAAAGGTCATGGATTTCATTGGAGCTCTTTGAGGTCCATAAAGCAATCTCCTGCTTTGACCGTCTGGCAGGAGCAGAACTCACCCCCGCAGATCATCCTAGACGGTAAGTGTGGTGCCTCAGGCGTGGGCCGGTGTGATGGGGTATAATGGATAATAACTCTGCCCCCCGTTTCCTCCTCTAGGGGCATCTAAGAGAGATGCTGCTGCTGCCGTGGCCGCCCCTGGGGCGAGGAGGCAAATGATTGGGTGAGGGATGCTGCTCCCCACTGCTGCATCTGCATTATAGTCACTGATCACCCCAATAAACTCGCTGCCCCAATTCTCTCCCCGCCAGCTGCGTTTGACCAGCAGGATACAAGGACGGCTGAAGAAACGGGGGGGCTCCCTGGGCACAGGAGGCTGACGCAAAGCGTCTTGGCAAAGTCCCCAGCGCCAAGACCTTGACTGCCGCAAGACGTTGGCACCAAAACTGGAATGCTAGCGCACCCACCGGCGTTACCAAGTGCAATATGGAACGGGGGGCCATACCCCAGGGATTCATTACCCCTAACTATGGAGTGAGCGAAATGCGCGGGGGAGCTCAGGCCCGCCACCACTTCACCCATTGGTACTGCTCTGCGGGGAAAGAACAAAACAACCAAAGATTTTTTTAATTTTATGTGACTGCTGATGTCTGCCCTTTGAGCCAGGGTCTGTTCAAAGATGCCTCTACGCATGTTTACCATCCATCATGCCTGCTGCGCCGTTGTCACCTTGCAGTGGAGACTGATGCCCGGATGTGCCACGGGGCAACCGTATCACCAGCGGGACTGAGGATGAGGGATGTGCCAGTGTTGTAGCCGGCACGGGACAACGTATGACGAGCCATGTAAGCCCATGTCACCGCTGGGAGAACTGATGCTCAGTTGTTAGCCCCGGCACGGTGTCACCCATGGAGACTGATGAGGTGTACGCCGGAACGGTTGTATTGTCACCCGATGGAACTGATGCCAGGTGTAGCCCCGGCACGGTGTCACCCGGGACGACTGATGCAGGTGTAGCCCCGGGCACGGTGTCAACGCTGGAGGAGATGATGCCAGGTTAGCCCGGACATTCGGGTGTGTGTCACCCGCTGGGACTGAGGCAGGTGTAGCCCCGCACGGTGGCACCCGCTGGAGGACTGATGCCAGGTGTAGCCCCGGGACGGTGTCACCGCTGGAGCTGAGATGCAGGTTGTCAGCCCCGGGCAGCAGGTGTCCCCGCCTGGAGGACTGATTGCCAGGTGTAGCCCCGGCCAGTGCTTTGTCAAACGCTGAGAGAATGATGACCAGGTGTAGCCGCACGGCCGTGTGTCACCCGCTGGAGGCTGATGCCAGGTGTTAGCCCGGCCGTGTACCGCCGATGCGTCGGACGTGTAACTGGAGATGATGCCAGGGTTGTAGGTAGCCCGGAACCGTGGCACCCGCTGTGAGAGGGCCCGGTGTGTAGGCCCCGGCACGGTGTCACCCGCAGGATGACTGATGCCGGGTGTAGCACGGGCACCTTTGATGTCACCCTGGAGACGCTGATCCAGGTTAAGCCGGGCACGTTGTCACCCGCAGGAGCTGATGCCATGGTAGCCCGAGCACCTTGTCACCCGCAGGAGGATGAGCCAGGTGGTAGCCCAGTGCACCTTGTCACCCGCGGAGGACTGATGCCAGGTGTAGCCGGGCAACCGTGGTCACCCGCTGGGGAGACATGATGCAGGTGTAGCCGAGCACTGTGTTCTTAGAATGGAGCGGGGAGGGGCTCAACCTTGACCCTCCCGGAGTTGCCGGTGTTGTAAGTTGTCAGTCGTATTCGCAGATGTGTATATGTTATAATTTTATTAGTCCTTGTGTTTACACTATAGTATTGCGAGGCGCACGGGGGGGACACTAGGAAAGGGTTACACCCACCGGACCCCCGGCACATGCAGGAGGTGGTCTCTGGGCTCACATGTAGCATTTGTCTAAAACTGGTCTGTATTATTTTTAGAGATCATTTTTATTTGTGATGTTTTTAATTTTTTTTTTATGTCCGTTTTACTCATTGTACTGACATGATGGAGGGAGGGTCCGGACCTGTATACATGTCACGGGGGAGGGTTGGGCACGGTTTGGAGTTGTAGTTATGAAGGGGTGCTGGAAATAAAAGTTTTGCCTCATCTCACCTGTGTGCGTTGTCTGCTGTCTCCCATCAATGCGGGAAAAAGCGGTTTAAAGAAAATTCTTACAAAACCCAGGGGGGTCATGTGGAAGAGGTGCACTCGCTGCAGCTTCAAACGTTGCATTCTGTACCGATTTAAAGGGGGACCCACCCACACTTCCTGTTGCATGTAGGGGCGGTCATTATAGACACCCTGCACTCCTGTTGCATGTTAGGGGGCTGGGCTATATAGGACCAACCTACATGTTCCCTGTTGCCATCAATAGGGGCGGTACTTATTGGGACCATCCCTACACTTCCTGTTGATGTAGGGGCGGTACTTTAGGGAACCACCTACATTTCCTGTTGCACAAAGGGTGGCGGTTTAGTGACCACCCTAACTTCCTGTGCACATAGGGGCGGTCTTAAGGACCACCCTACACTTCCTGTGCACATAGGGGAGGTCTTATAGGACCCACCTGGCACTTCATGTTGCCACATCAGTGGCGGTCTAAGACCACACCTGCAACTCCTGTTCGACGTTGCTCAAGGTTCCGTCCAGTTAGGATATAAAAGCTGTTATTGGACTACAAGGGGACATTACAGTAGGATGGAAGAGACTGATTTATTACGGGAGTAGTTAGAGGATAAAGCAGAACGTCAGTAGGAGGGACGATATGAGGGTTCGTCAGTTTGGAGGGACATTGAGGTAGGTCAGATTTAACGGCGAGGAGGCTCAGTGATATAGGGGCAGAAGGATAAGAGCAGATGCTAAACTGATGTAGGCTATGATGGGCAGCTGGGTATGCAGTCAAGAGAGAGAGCAGAGCGATAGTAGAGTATGATAAGAGATGGATATGAGGTCAGGTCAGTATGATGGAGGAGCGCGTGAGGTAGGCAGTTATGTGGTAGAGCGGTCGGTCATGATTGGGTGGGCGACGAGGTCTGAGATGAAAGTGATACTGGAGGTAGTCAGAAGAGATCATAGGCAGATTATGAGGGTAGGTCAGTATTGATAGCGAGAGCAGAGCTGGATATAATGGGTACAGGTCAGTATGATGGAGGAAGCAGAGCTTGGATATGGGGTCAGGGGTCAGTATGAGGAGTGAGCAGATGTGGATATGAGGGTCAAGTCAGTATTGACGGAGGAGCAGAGCAGAGCTGGATATGAGGGTCAGGTCAGTATGATGGAGGAGCAGATGAGTGGACATGAGTGGTCAGGTTCAGTATATGGGAGGAAGCCGAGCTGGATATGAGTGCGGGTCAGGTTCATGTATGCTGGAGGAGAAGAGCTGGATTGAGGGGCAGGCAGTATGATCGGAGGAGCAAGAGCTGGATATGAGGGTTCAGGTCAGTATGCCAGGAAGGCGAGCTGAGTGAGGAAGCAGAGAGACAGAGGTGGATATGAGGTCAGGTCAGTATGACGGAGGGACAGAGTGGGATATGAGGGTAAGGTCAGATGTGGGGCAGGAGGATGATGACATGCGTTGGAGGAAGCAGAGCTGATATGAGGAGTCAGGTCAGATGACGGAGAGGACTGGATAAGAGAGCACGATGCTGGACAGATGATTATGAGGGTCAGGTCAGTATGATGGAGGAACAGAGCTGTGGTATCGAGGTACAGTTCAGTTATGACGGAAGAGAGCAGAGCGCTGGATATGAGGTTCAGTCAGTTGATGAGGAAGAGCAGAGCTGGATATGAGGGTAGGTCAGTTATGGATAGCGCAGCAGAGATGGATAGAGGGTCAGTCATATGACGGGAGAAGGAGCGAGAGTAGTAAGGCGAGATAGGAGAAGCGGATATAGGGTAGTCAGTGATCGAGCAGAGCGGTATGGGGTCACGGATGCGAGCGAGCATGGATAGTCAGGAGTATGAAGGGGGTAGCAGCGAGGTCAGGTGGATGATGGAGGAGCAGAGCTGGATAATGAGGGTCAGGTCCAGTATGATGGAGGAGCAGAGTGGATATGAGGGTAGGTCAGTATGCTGGAGGAGCAGAGTAGTTTCTGATATGCAGGGTCAGGTCGCAGTATGAAGTGAGTGGAGGAGCAGAGCTGGATATGAGGGTCAGGTCAGTATGACGGAGGGAGCAGAGCGTGATATGAGGGTAGTCAGCTATGATGGAGGAGCGAGCCTGGATATGAGGTGTCAGGTAGTATGATGGAGGAGCATGTCGTGGATATGAGGGTCAGGTCAGTATGAACGGAGGAAGCGAGCTGCGATATGAGGGTCCAGGTCAGTATGACGGAGGAGCAGAGCTGGATATGAGGGTCAGGTCAGTATGACGGAGGAGCAGAGCTGGATATGAGGGTTAGGTCAGTATGACGGAGGAGCAGAGCTGGGTATGAGGGTCAGGTCAGTATGACGGAGGAGCAAAGTTGGATATGAGGGTCAGGTCAGTTGTGGAGGAGCAAGAGCTGGTTTATGAGTCAAGGTCAGATATGATGGAGGAGCATAGCTGGTATGAGGGTCAGGTCTCAGTATGACGGAGGGCGAGAGATTGAATGGATATGAGGGTCAGTGGTCAGGTATAGGAATGGCGAGAAGCTGGATATGAGGGGTCAGGTCAGTATGATCAGAGGAGCAGAAGCTGGGATATGAGGGTATGGTCGTATGACGGGAGGAGCAGAGCTGAATAGTGGGGTGCAAGGTCAGTATGATGGAGGAGAGAACTGAGATTGAGGGTCAGGTCGTATGATGGAGGAGCCCAAACTGGAATATGAGGGCCAGGTCAGTTGAGGAGGAGCAGAGCTGGATATGAGGGTCAGGTCAGTATGATGGAGGAGCAGAGGTGGATATGAGGGTCAGGTCAGTATGATGGAGGAGCAGAGGTCGATATGAGGACCAGTTCAGTATGATGGAGGAGCAGAGCTGGATATGAGGAACAGTAGTATGTGATGGAGGAGGAGAGACTGGACTATGAGGGTCAGGGTCGTATGATGGAGGAGTCAGATGTATTATGAGGTTCAGTCAGTATGACAGAGGAGCAGAGCTGGATATCAGGGTGCAGGTACAGTATTGATGGACGAAGAGCAGAGCTGAGATATGAGGGTCAGGTACAGTATGGAGGGTAGGAGCATAGCTGGAATGAGGGTCAGTCATATGATGAAGTGAGCAGAGCTGGATATGAGGTTCAGGTCAGTATGACAGAGGAGCAGAGCTGGATATGAGGTTCAGGTCAGTATGACAGATGGAAGCAGAGGCTGGATTGAGGTCAGGTCAGGTATGACAGCGCAGGCAGAGCATGGATATGAGGGTAGTAGTATGCCGGAGGAGCATGAGCGGTAATATGAGGTCAGGTCGAGTATGATGGAGGAGCAGAGCTGGATATGAGGGTCACTATGATGAAGGAGCAGAGCTGGATATGAGGGTCAGGTCCAGTTATGATGGAGGAGCAGAGCTGGATATGAAGGGTCACAGGCAGTTGATGGAGGAGGCAGAGCTGGATTATGAGGGTCGGTCATGATGGGCAGGGGTATGAGGAGGGTCAGATTAGGAGGTGCAGAGCTGTAGTGTAGGGTCAGGTCAGTATAGACGGAGGAGCAAGTGGTAATGAGGGTCAGGCAGTATGAGGAGGAGCAAGGGATAAGATGAGGGTAGGTCAGTATGATGGAGGAGCAGAGCGGAATGAGGTCAGGTCCAGTATATGGGAGGAGCCAAGAGTGGATGGCTATGAGGTCAGGTACAGTATGAACGAGGGCAGACGATGGATATGGAGGGTCAGGTCAGTATGAGGCAAAGAGCAGGCTGGATATGAGTGTTCAGTTCAGTATGATGGAGGAGAGGCGGGAGGGCAGGAAATGATGGGGCACAGAGGTGGATATTGAGCGGTATAGGTGATGACGGAGGAAGCAAGCTTGGGTATGAGGGTCAGGTCAGTATGACGGAGGAGCAAAGTTGGATATGAGGGGTCAGGTCAGTATGATGGAGGAGCAAAGTTGGATATGCGGGTCAGGTCAGTTGATGGAGGAGCAGAGTGGATATGAGGGTCAGTTCAGTATGACTGAGGAGTGGCAGAGCTGGATATGAGGGTCAGGTCAGTATGACACAGGAGCAGAGCTGGATATGAGGGTCAGTCAGTATGATGGAGAAGAGAGAGTGGATAGTGAGGGTCAGTTCAGTATGATGGAGGAGACGAGCTGGAATGAGCGTCCTATGGATGACAGGAGCAGGCTGGACTATGAGGGTCAGGTCAGTATGACAGAGGGAGCAGAGTCCTGGATATGAGCCGGTTAGGTCAGTATGACGGAGGCAGCAGAGCAGGAATGAGGTCAGTCAGGGTCAGTTATGAATGAGGAGCAGGCTGGATGGAATGAGGGTTCAGGTCAGTATGATGGAGGAGCAGAGCTGGAATGAGGGTCCTTGATGAAGGAGCAGAGTGGATGATGAGGGTCACTATGAAAGGCGGTGAAGGAGCAGAGCTGGATATGAGGGTCAGGTCAGTATGACGGAGGAGCAGAGCTGGATATGAGGGTTCAGGTCAGTAGTGATGGAGGAGCAGAGGTCGGATATGTAGGGTCAGGTCATATGATGGAGGAGCGAAGAGCTGGATTAAGAGGGTCAGACGTCAGTATGATGGAGGAGACAGAAGCTGGATAGAGGTAGGTCAGTATGATGGAGGAGCAGAGCGGAATAAGGGTGAGGAGGAACACAGCTGGGAAGGGACTGACGAGGGACGCAGTCTAGTACGGATGGAGGGAACACAACGTGGATAATGGAGCGAGAGGGACATCAGTCTTGTAACCCCTGGACCACGCGGGAGACAGTACTAGCCGACACCTGGGGACTAGAGTTTAAGTGGCACCATGGTATTCACCAGAGCCCGCTGCCTGTGGCGGAGGCTTGCTGTGGACAGGGTCAGGGCCACACAGGTGCGTTCTACAAGGGGCGACAGCCCGCGGACACACGTATACAGAAGTCCACTGAAATGTATATTCACAAACTCCTGAAAAACAGCAGGAGCATTACAGAATCCAATGGCTTGGCATCTAAGTATTCAAAGTGTACAGATCAGGGGGTTTGTTTTAAACGCCGGTCCTCCATTCGTTTGTCACATACGGCGAGGTGTGTAGGCCCGTCGAAGGATCCAACTTGAAAGAACACCTTGGAAACTGCCACACACAGGTCGAGAGTTCTGTAGAATCAACGCAGGAAAGGTAGAGTTTTTTAACCGGTGACTTGTTCAAGCCCACGATGTATATGAGGGACGCCGAGAGCCGGCTCCTCTTGGTGACAAAAAAGAATCCTGCACGTGCCGAAGAGAGGAATTGCGTATGAAGCCTCTTTGCAGGTTCTCTTTGATGGACTCGTAATGCAGCCGTCTGCCCGAGAACAGAGGAGGAAGACACGGCACTCTTGGGGCGAGGGTTCCAGGGAGGCGCATGCCACTGGGCCATCATGGAGCCGATGTGGGCAAAGTACTTTTTTTTTTTCAAAAATCGCAAAGTCAGTCCCGGTTAGCATGGTGGAACAGGACCCCCAAGGACTTGGGAGACACAGAAGAAGTCAGGACGGGGTAGAGGTTGCTCACCATGCAGCGGCTGAGTGGCAGTCTGTCCCCAGCGCAGGGACTTCCACAGTATTCCAGTTGAGCACCGGGGCATGAATTTCAAGTTTGACAAGCATGGAAAGGCCAAGGAAAGAAGACGAAGCATGTGGAGAGTGGCAAAACCATAGTAAAAGCTTTCTTGTTTTTTTTTTATTGAAGAGCGTCCCACTGAAGGCTGGACAGGTTTCAGTGCGGTGTACTGACCAGGATTGGAAAGGAGAAGCTGACTAGAGGTTTTGAGAGGGAAGCCACCGTAATGCGTTTGAAGTGAGCGGGAGGAGACCATAGCGGCCTCCCACAAAGTTCGTCGCAGCAGAGTACAAGAATGCAAAGAAACTTGTACATAAGTGTCGGGGGGTAACGAACTGAGGAGCAAGGAACTGTCGGGCGTGGCGAAGCTGATTCACCCCTAGTGATGCTTAGGGAAAGTACAGGACAGGAGACATGAAGTGCTCAGGACTGGCCACATACAAGCTGAGGTTCTCCTGACCACATCTGTAACGTTCCTGTTGTGGTGAGCAGGCTCAGTCCATCTGCATAGGCTCCACAGCAGGACTGGGCGGCGGAGGCATTGAGCGGTCTTTGGGAAACCGGAACCAAACGAGAAGATGTGGAAGTCAGACGTTTTTTTAGTCAAACTTATTTTATTGTTTGTATACTTTTAAAAAACACCAAACAATTATCCATTACAGGCGGTCAAATGTAACATTCTGAGGAGATACATACTGACATTGACCAAGCATGGCCTTTATATCCCACAATCCTGGAGTACAATAGACCTAAGGAAATCATGCCATAATATGAATTTCAATTGTGAACAACTTATCATACATAGCAAGAAAGAAAACTAACAAAAAGAAAATATACCCCCCCCCCCCCCCCCAGAGCATCTCCCAGGGTAGAGCATATGTGCCCAAAAATGATAATAGTACTCCCTACTTACCAATGTATCTGAGTAACTAATTACTTATACAGCTAGGGAGAGTTGATACTGCAAACTTGACCTTATTTTAACAGCTGTTGCGATGGCAGACCTGCCGTATCCATCCATTCCCCCAGATCTTTTCAAATTTAGCTATGGAGTTCCTTTTCAGATAAGAGCCATTTCCAGAATGATCACATTACTAACCCTATTTATATATTCCAGCACAGTTGGGGGCCGTGGCCTAATCCAATGTGGCAGCGACAGCTTCCTCATTTGATTATAAGGATGCGCTGACCTCCACCACCGTTTGGAATTCAGTAAGTTATCTATATCCAACATCCCAAAACAAACAGGAGAAGATGGTACAGCTGGTATAGTTACCGAGAACACCCTGCCCTAAGAGTTTCTAGCATCTTCTGTTCCAAAGTTTTCAGTTCCACACATTCCCAATCATGTGGTAGGATGCCGCTTCTTCACAGCCACATCTAGGGCTAGTTCGAGTCTCCACGGGCCCGCCCGATTAGATATAGCAACTGTGGCGATCTATATGCCCTATGCAGCATGAAAAGATGGGACATCTAGGGCCTCGCTAGGGAGAAGGTAGGCACCATCTCTAGACAGTCTGACCATTGTTCATCAGTTATAGGACCTATATCTCTTTCCCATTTAACGCGACTCTTAAACCTGTGCATCGCCTAGGGAGTCGTTCAATAAAACAAACATTATAAAGGAGATTGTCCCTTAGTTGTAGTAGATGTCAATTACTCTATTCAAGGCCCCGCAAGGTCCCACAGTAATCTACTTGTACGATTCTGGGGTATCATATGCATGCGCAGCTGAAGTATGTGGTAGAACCAGCTGTGGTTAGCTGATGTGTATTTCTCAGCTCTTTTCAAAGTCTTACATATACCATTAGAGCATAGATCCTCCAAAGTAATAACACCTTTACTTTCCCATGGGAGAAAAACCCCTCTAAACGAAAAAAATTTCAGGCAAAAGGCAGGGTTCCTCCATATGGGGATGAAAGTGGTATATTTAGAGACTCTCATTATAGCTTTCGCCTTAGTCCCATATTTTCCCCATTAATGTCAAAGTAGGTTTCTTACTTATTGACCCACCTCCAAAGTTAGCTTCTAATGCGCTCGCTGGGGGGGAAACCCAGTCCAGGACCAATAGTTGCCTGCTGAGTTTAAGCCCCTCTACCTTTCCCATCCCGCAAAAGTGAATTCTGAGAGGCTAGAAAAATATCCATCCATGGATTAGGGATAGCAAGTCCAACCATCTGTTTTTACTCGCTTGAAGAGTGGTAATAATACAGCTGCGTCCCTCCAGATCAGTGTGCGAACAGCCCTTGGATCTGTGAAAATAAGTCTGCGCTATCCAAATTGGGAATTGTGTAAAAATAACAAAAGTTTCGGCTTGAGGACCATTTTAATTAAATTTCCCCTCCTATTGGGGGAAAGAGGCAATTTGCAACACATCTTGATTTTAGTCGTAAAACTAGCAAATAGCGGTTCTCGATTATCCTTTATATAAGCCTTTGGCTGTTTAGTTACCATCACCCCCAATACTGATTTGGATTTCACCTGTATAGGACCCAAAAATAGAGGGTCCCCCGGTTACGGATCAAGGGGAAGTAAAATGACTATTCCAGTTGATACTAAATCCTGAATACGATCCAAAGGCTATTATATCTATCGCTCCTGTGAGGGATCTATCCGTGTCGCCCAAGGTATATTAACAGGTCATCCGCGTACAGGGAAACGCGTTTCCTCCCTATCTCCAACTCCGAATCCCTTAGTTCCAAACTGCTTCTAAGTAGGGCTGCTAAGGGTTCTATTGTGAGCGCACATAAAAAGGGAGAGAAGTGGACAGCCCTGTAGGTCCCCCTTTCCAATTCAAAGGCGTCGAGACCAGGCCATTCACCCTTGATTCTTGCTTTCGGACAGTTGTATAACAACTGGACATTCTGATGAATTTAGGGCCAAACCCATTCGTCTCAGAACGGCCCATAGAAAGTCCCACTCGACGCTGTCAAAGGCTTTGGCAGCGTCGAGTGGAGAAACCGCCCCTACCAGTCCTTCCACACCTCTGCCTGTATGTAAGGTATAACGTCTATATAACCGCGGTGGAACTGTCTGGCATGAATCCCGATTGGTCCGTATGCAAGTGAGGTAATAACATTAAGGAGAGCGATTGGCCAGGGCTTTAGCTAATATTTTAACATCCACAGGGAGTAGGGATATTGGACGATATGAATCCAAGCTCTGTGGATCCTTTCCTGGTTTAGGCACCGCAACCACTATCGCTTCTCTCATCGATGGTGGGAGGGTGCCTGCTCTTCTTCAAATACCTGCAATAGCCTAGGCAGTAGTAGCTCCTGATGTTTTTTGAAGAACTCCCTGGCAGGCCCCGTCTAGACCCGGGGCCTGTCATTAGGAAGAGATGTCATGCGGCCTCTAACTCTTCAAGAGTCAGGTGGGGATTCCAAACCTTCAACTTGTTCCCGTGTTTTAACTAGGCAGATCTATAACCTCAGATATTCTTGTATGTCATGTGCATATAAACCAAGCCTTTTTTATTATAAAAATCACGGTATGATGTATGAAAAAACTCCAGTTTTCTTTATCACCCGTTATTATGGAAGAGTCTGGGGCCTGTATCTCCCTCACCTGTATAGTGCCCTCTGAGCCGAAATTATAGTTGAAAGTAAGTGACCCACCGCTTCTCCTTGGACAAAGTATTTTTGTTTAAGGAAGAATCTTTTTATCCTCCGCTACCTTCAATGTATGTTCTTTCAAGAGGGTCTGGGCCTCCTTCCAATAGTTTCTGTCGCTGGTATTGGATTCTGCATATATATCTGTTCAGTAGAAAGAACCCTCTGCTGTAAATGCATCGTGAGTTCACGGGACCTAGCCTTATGTCTATTAATCTGTTGTCTATAGATCCCCTGATATACATCTTCATTGCCATCCCCATACCAAGCCAACAGTGGTTGAATTATCATTATCCTGAAGAAAAGTTTCTATTCCCTGCTAAACAAATCCCCTTTATCTACAGTTGTATCCAAAAGGGTTTATTGGCCAGCTCCTACCTGGCGTGGTACTACAGAGGGGACAGCAACGGCGACTCGGACTGGAGAATGGTCCGAAACACTTCGGGGCAGATATTCAACTTCCCGAATATATCTATGCATGGCGGTGATATTATAGCCATGTCTATTCTAGAGAGGGTGTTATGTGAGTGGAATAACATGAGTATTGCTGTACGTCAGGATGTGTGACCCGCCAATAGTCATACCATCCAATTCATCTAACATTCTAGCCAGTACAGTAGCGCCTTCAGAACCCACTTGTGTCGCCCCCCCCCCCCAAATCATCACAGTCCTACAGAAGGACATGTTTATAATCCCCCCACCATCAGAACCGGTACTTGTGGCAATCCATAACAAACGTAGTACCTTTTTAAGAACCTTACATGTAAACGGCGGAGGAACATATAGCGCTACTAGTATTTGGGGTACCTTGTGAATGGAACAATGTAGGCACACAAACCTCCCTTCTGCATCTATCAAAGTTGGAAAATTAAATGGAATTGTATAAGGGATTAAAATACTAACCCCTCTAGAATGTGTTGAGAATGTAGAATGATAAGTATGTGATAGCCATGTTCTTGCAAGCATTGCGTGTTTCTTTGTTAAATGTGTTTTCACATAAACAGAATATAGCCGGTTTATGCTGCGTATCGTAGAAAAGACTGCCATCCTTTTTGTAGCGTCTCCCAGACCTCTTGTATTCCATAAGATTACATTATATTCCCTAGCCATTACATTTAAGGTTCACAAGATATGTAAAAGGAATAACCTTATCATTTTTATGAATGGTCCCCAGGAGATGACTCTTCCCTCCCCCCAAACAAAATTCCCAAACCAATATTCCCTCCCCCAACACTAAACTCACAATAATGACATTCTCCCCGTTGCGGGAGATAGGGGCATACATTTGCCTTCCCGTACCATCGTAAAGTGCCAACTAACATTTGTGACCTATCATATAGAACATTTACTGTATGTAATACAATACTAACATGCTTAGCTGAGCTCCTGCCCTTGCTAAGGTCTAACATACTCATATTAGCAGATTATTTTCCAAAACATAAGAAGTTAACTAAACATATTTCCCCCAAGACCATATTAGACAGAAGAAGATCATAGGAAAACAAAAGTGAAAAACAATCGTTTCTCACGACTCCTCTCGAACCGCATCACGAAGCCGTCTTTCATTCGCATCCAACCATTTTGCAGCTTCCGTTGCCAAATCGAAAAAAATTAGTCGTGCAAATGCCAACAACTCTCAGCTTTGCAGGTGATAGAGCATGGAATTGGGACGTAATGCCCTCAGCCTTCGTTTCACTTCCACAAATTTCACCCTCCTTTTTTGAACCTCTGCAGAAAAGTCGGGTAGACAGTATTTTCTGTCCATTGATAGTTAAATCCGGGTGATCTCTTGCCGCTCTTAGAATGGCAATCACGATCTTGTTAATGCAGAACCTTCATGATGAGTGATTAGGTGGCAGCTCCAGGTGGTAAAGGCCGAGATGGAACCCTGTGGGCTCTTTCTATTGCAAACATCGGGGACAAAACTTAATTCCCCAATAAAAACGCCACAGGATCCTTGCCTTCCGTTTTCTCAGGAATACCAATGATCCGCAAATTATTACGGCGTAAACGGTTCTCAAGATCATCCGATTTCGATATAAGCAAGGACACATTATGTGATAAGCGCTTCAACTCTTTATGGACAGAGGGCAGTTGGTCTTCAATATCACTGACCTTGTCCTCCACCGCATGGACTCTCTCATTTGCTCTACGGAGATCTTGACGGATTAAGTTGACATCTTCCTTCAGGCCTCCAATGTGATTATTCATAGCCAACAATGCTGAGCCACAATGAGCCACAGCCAAAAATACATCTTTATAGTAGGTTCGTCAGGAACTTGCAGAGAGGGCTTCAAGATCCGCGCAGGACCAGGTTGCAATGGTCCTTTGGGGCCCCTTTTGAGCGCTGGGGTAAAGGGTTGTCTTCCACATCCCATCAGAAAGTGCCGACTCAGACCCCATCAGTGAGGCTGTCCCTTTAGCAGTAGCGTGGATGTTCCTGCCCCTCCCGCGCAAAACGCTCCAAGCTTGCAGCTATATCATGGAACTGTGCTGTGGAAGCATCTTTTGTTGTTTTGCTGGGGGTGTTAGGGCACAGTCTTTCCCCTCCTTTTTCCGGGCCCCTGAGCGTGACATAGTAGGCTAATAGTCTGGTTATAGGTCCGGTATCTGTAGGACAAAATAAATACACCAGGTATTCCTTTAAATGGAGCCCCCTCTGTGTTAACCTTAATAGGGTGTTAATATATCCACCGCTCCTCTGTAAGTTGTGCTCCCTATATATAAAATAGGAAGCAATAGGGAATGGCAGTGACGTGCAGCTTCTGCTTCTAATACTCGGCCTCCACTCACACTGTGGCACGATTCACTCTGCTGGAAACAGCCCTCTGGTGCCCCAGTCTTGGGGTTTCAGTGACCGGAGAGGGAGTTCCGAGCCAACGCACTCCCCGGTATATGTTATGTCACCTCACTGTTGCACCGCGCCACGCGGTCTCCACATGGCAAAGATGGCCGCTGGAGCTCGGATCCCGCTCCGCTCAGGGAAGCAGCCACGCACACGCTCACTGCTCTACATTCCGGTCCTCAGGTGAGGAGCAACTACAGGAGCGTTCCTCCGTTCTTCCCCCGGTGAGAGGGTGCAAATCTGCCAGTATGCGGATAATTGCTCAGGATGGTTGGCAGGAGCTCTGCTTCGTGCGACTTACTCCATAGCTGGTTAGGACACGCCCCGCAAGCAGACTGTGTGTACTCGGGGCGCAACTCATCAGCGTGCTCCATGAACCGTACGTCAATGAGTGGCCAGGGTGATAAGACCAATCAGAGAGTAGCCAGCAGGTCACGGGCGGCCCAAGCGTCTTTGACTGATAAGACAGTCCCTTTTTGAATGATGCTGACAGGGCCGCAAAATTCCAGGAGATCTCTGAAGCAAGGGTGCGGAACTTGATGGAATACTCGCCTACAGACGAGTCCCCTTGGCGGAGATTCAGCCGTCCCGTTTCAGCAGAGGAGGCTCATGCGGGCTCCTTGAACAACGACTGGAAATTAGCCAGGAATGCAGTATGGGTAGCTGTGACGGATCGCCTCTGAGGGGTAGAGGGGAAGCCCAGGCCAGGGCTTTCCCGGAGAGAAGACTGACAATGAATGCCATCTTGGAGCGTTCGGTGCACAACTGGGAAGGCATCAGTTCAAGGAGTACTGGGTAATAAAGCCTTGCAGAGAGTTTGGGATCTACATCATACTTATCAGGCGTGGATAGTCTGAGCCTTGGCTCTGCCGTCGGTAGACGAGCCGAAGTGACTGGAGGAATGCAGTAGTAGTCGTGGAGCCTGATGCTGTTGCTCAGAGGCGAGCAACTGTTGCAGCGTGGCGGTAACTTGAACAAGCAGTTCTCCATGTGAAGCAATCTGCTTGGCGACAACTCTGGAAATATCAGCCAGAATCGGAAGCTGCTCCTTGGCCAGATCTACTGTCAGGGTCGGGGGTCAGTGAACCCTGGACCACCGCGGGAGATGGTATTAGCCCACACCTGGGAAGGAGTCTAGGTGGCACCAGGTCTTCACCAGAGCTCGCCACAAAGCCGAATGGACTTGCTCCGGCAGGGGTACTACCAGGTCGTTTCACAGGTGTGACTAGCCCTCAGTGGCAAGCCACGGTCAGTACAGGCTGGCGGCAGAGAAGCAGTTCAGTCCGAGGAATTCAAGAATTCAAGGTAGACAGGAAATGGAAGCAACAACGCAGGGAGACTTTCACTAAGGCAAGGTAGCTCAAAGATCCGTTGGGGATTGGAACAGAGCTGGGTATTGGAATACGAGGGACAGTCCTGGGTTTTGGACTAGAGGGACAGTCCTGTAGGATGGAGGAACAGAGCTGGTGGTAATGGACTACGAGGAACAGTCTAGTAGGATGAAGGACTAGAGCTGGGTATTGGACTACAAGGGACAGTCCAGTAGGATGGAGAAACGGAACTGGGTATTGGACTATGAGGGACAGTCCAGTAGGTTGGAGGAACAGTCCTGGGTATTGGACTATGAGGGACGGTCAGTAGGATGGAAGAACATAAATGGGTAATGGACTACGAGGGACAGTCTGGTACGATTGGGAGAACAGAACTGGGTATTGGACTACAGAGGACAGTTAGTAGGAGGAGGAACACAGTGGGTAATGGACTATGAGGGACAGTCTAGTAGGATGGATGAACAGTCCTGGGTTTGATACTAGGGACAGTCTGTAGGATGAAGGATTAGAGCTGGTTATTGGACTACGAGGGACCGTCTAGTAGGATGGAGGAACAGTCCTGGGTAATGGACTACGAGGGACAGTCTAGTGGATGAAGAACTAGAGTTGGGTATTGGACTATGAGAGACAGTCCAGTAGGATGGAGGAACAGTCCTGGGTAATGGACTACGAGGGACAGTCTAGTGGATGGAGGAAAGAACTGGGTATGGAACTACGAGGGCAGTCTAGAGGATGAAGGACTAGAGCTGGGTATTGGACTACGAGGGACAGTCCAGTAGGATGGAGGAGGAACAGTCCTGGGTATGGACTACGAGGGACAGTCAGTAGGATGGAGGAACACTCCTGGGATTTGGACTACGAGGGACGGTCTAGTAGGATGGAAGAACATAAACTGGGTAATGGACTACGAGGGACAGTTGGTACGATGGAGAAACAGAACTGGGATTGGACTACGAGGGACAGTCTAGTAGGATGGAGGAACACAGCTGGGTAATGGACTATGAGGGACAGTCTAGTAGGATGGTTGAACAGTCCTGGGTATTGGACTACTAGGGACAGTCTAGTAGGATGAAGGATTAGAGCTGGTTATTGGACTACGAGGGACAGTCTAGTAGGATGGAGGAACGGAACGTCCTGGGTAATGGACTACGAGGGACAGTCTAGTAGGATGGAGGAGGAACACAGCTGGGTAATGGACTATGAGGGACAGTCTAGTAGGATGAGAACTAGAGTTGGGTATTGACTATGAGAGACAGTCCAGTAGGATGGAGGAACAGTCCTGGGTAATGGACTACGAGGGACAGTCTAGTAGGATGGAGGAACAGAAACTGGGTAATGGACTACGAGGGGCAGTCTAGTAGGATGAAGGACCGAGCTGGGTATATTGGACTACGAGGGACAGTCCAGTAGGATGGAGGAACAGTCCTGGGTATTGGACTACGAGGGACAGGTCCAGGTAGGATGGAGGGACAGTCTGGGTATGGAACGAGGGACAGTCAGTAGGATGGAGAAACAGATCTGGGTAATAGATACGAGGGACAGTTAGTAGGATGGGGGAGGACAGATCTGGGTATTGACTACGAGACGTCAGTAGATGAAGAACTAGAGCTGGGTATGGAACTATGAGAGACAGTCCAGGAGGATGGAGGAACAGTCCTGTGGTAATGGACTACGAGGGACAAGTCTAGTAGGATGGAGGAACAGAACTCCATCCTACTGGACTGTCCCTCGTAGTCCAATACCCAGGACTGTTCCTCCATCCTACTGGACTGTCCCTCGTAGTCCAATACCCAGCTCTAGTCCTTCATCCTACTAGACTGCCCCTCGTAGTCCATTACCCAGTTCTGTTCCTCCATCCTACTAGACTGTCCCTCGTAGTCCATTACCCAGGACTGTTCCTCCATCCTACTGGACTGTCTCTCATAGTCCAATACCCAGCTCTAGTTCTTCATCCTACTAGACTGTCCCTCGTAGTCTAATACCCAGATCTGTTCCTCCATCCTACTAGACTGTCCCTCGTAGTCCATTACCCAGTTCTGTTTCTCCATCCTACTGGACTGTCCCTCGTAGTCCAATACCCAGGACTGTTCCTCCATCCTACTGGACTGTCCCTCGTAGTCCAATACCCAGCTCTAGTCCTTCATCCTACTAGACTGCCCCTCGTAGTCCATTACCCAGTTCTGTTCCTCCATCCTACTAGACTGTCCCTCGTAGTCCATTACCCAGGACTGTTCCTCCATCCTACTGGACTGTCTCTCATAGTCCAATACCCAACTCTAGTTCTTCATCCTACTAGACTGTCCCCATAGTCCATTACCCACGGTGTTCTCCTCCACCTACTAGACTGTCCCTCGTAGTCCATTACCCAGGACTGTTCCTCCATCCTACTAGACTGTCCCTCGTAGTCCAATAACCAGCTCTAATCCTTCATCCTAGACTGTCCCTAGTAGTCCAAACCCAGGACTGTCAACCATCCTACTAGACTGTCCCTCATAGTCCATTACCAGCTGTGTTCCTCCATCCTACTAGACTGTCCCTCGTAGTCCAATACCCAGTTCTGTTTCTCCATCGTACCAGACTGTCCCTCGTAGTCCATTACCCATTTATGTTCTTCCTCCTACTAGACCGTCCCTCGTAGTCCAATACCCAGGAGTGTCCTCCATCCTACTGACTGTCCCTCGTAGTCCAATACCACAGGACTGTTCCTCCATCCTACTGGACTGTCCCTCGTAGTCCAATACCCAGCTCTAGTCCTTCATCCTACTAGACTGCCCCTCGTAGTCATTACCCAGTTCTGTTCTCCATCCTACTAGACTGCCCTCGTATCCATTACCCGACTGTTCCTCCTCTACTGACTGTCTCTCATAGTCCAATACCCACTCTAGTTCTTCATCCTACTAGACTGTCCCCGTAGTCATTACCCAGGACTGTTCCTCTCCATCCTACTACTGTCCTCGTAGTCCAATAACCAGCTCTATCCTTCATCCTACTAGACTGTCCCTAGTAGTCCATACCCAGACGTTCATCCATCCTACTGTGAGAACGCACCAATCCAAACCCTGTGTTCCCCAAAAAAAACCAGACTCAGGACCTCACCCCTGTCCTCATAGTCCATTACCCAGCTGTGTTCCTCCATCCTACTAGACTGTCCCTCGTAGTCCAATACCCAGTTCTGTTTCTCCATCGTACCAGACTGTCCCTCGTAGTCCATTACCCAGTTATGTTCTTCCATCCTACTAGACGTCCCTCATAGTCCAATACCGAGGACTGTTCCTCCAACCTACTGGATGTCCCTCATAGTCCAATACCCTCCGTTTCCCATCCTACTGGACTGTCCCTTGTAGTCCAATACCAGCTCTAGTCCTTCATCCTACTAGACTGTTCCTCGTAGTCCATTACCCAGCTTGTTCCTCCACCTACAGGACTGTCCCTTAGTCCAAAACCCAGGACTGTCCCTCGTAGTCCATACCCAGCTCTGTTCCAAGATCCCCAACGGATCTTTGAGCTACTTCTTAGTGAAAGTCTCCCTGCGTTGTTGCTTCCCATTTCCTGTCTACCTTGAATCTTGAATTCCTCGGACCTGAACTGCTTCTCTGCCGCCAGCCTGTACTTGACCGTGGCTGCCACTGAGGGCTAGTCACACCTGTGAAACGACCTGGTAGTACCCTGCCGGAGCAAGTCCATTCTGCTTTTGGTGCGAGCTCTGGTGAAGACCTGGTGCCACCTAGACTCCGGTCCAGGTGTGGGCTAATACCATCTCCCGCGGTGGTCCAGGGGGTTCACGACCCCGAACCCTGACAGTAAGATCTGGCCAAGGAGCAGCTTCCGATTCTGGCTGATATTTCCAGAGTTGTCGCCAAGCAGATTGCTTCACATGGAGAACGCTTGTTCAAGTTACCGCCACGCACTGCAACAGTTGCTCGCCTCTGAGCAACAGCATCAGGCTCCAGCGACTACTACTGCAGTCCCTCCAGTCACTTCGCTCGTCTACCGACGCAGAGCCAAGGCTCAGACATCCACGCCTGATAAGTATGATGTAGATCCCAAACTCTCTGCAGAGGCTTATTACCCAGTACTCCTTGAACTGATGCCTTCCCATTTGTCACCGAACGCTCCAAGATGGCATTCATTGTCAGTCTTCTCTCCGGGAAAGCCCTGGCCTGGGCTTCCCTCTACCCCTCAGAGGCGATCCAGTCACAGCCTACCATACTGCATTCCTGGCTAATTTCCAGTCTGTGTTCAAGGAGCCCGCATGAGCCTCCTCTGCTGAAACGGGACTGCTGAATCTCCGCCAAGGGGACTCGTCTGTTAGGCGAGTATTCCATCAAGTTCCGCACCCTTGCTTCAGAGACTCCTGGAATTATGCGGCCCTGCAGCATCATTCAAAAAAGGGACTGTCTTATCAGGTCAAGACGCTTTGGCCGCCCGTGACCTGCTGGCTACCTGAGTGGTCTTATCACCCTGGCCACTCGGATTGACGTACGGTTCATGGAGCACGCTGAGGAGTTCCCCCGAGTAACCACAAGTCTGGCTTGCGGGGCGCTTGTCCTAACCAGCGATGGAGTAAGTCGCACGAAGCAGAGCTCCTGCCCAACCATCCTGAGCAATTATCCGGCATACTGGCAATTGCACCCTCTCACGGGGGAAAGAACGAGGAACCTCCTGTAGTTGCTCCTCACCTGAGGACCGGAATGTAGAGGCAGTGAGCGGTGCGTGGCTGCTTCCCTGAGCGGAGCGGGATCCGAGCTCCAGCGGCCATCTTGCCCATGTGGAGACCGCGTGGCGGCGTGCAACAGTGAGGTGACATAACATATACCGGGGAGTGCGGTGGCTCAACTCCGCTCCGTCCACTGAAACCGCATCTGCACCAGAGGGCTGTTTCCAGGCAGAGTGAATCGTGCCACAGTGTGAGTGGAGGCCAGTATTAGAAGGCAGAAGCTGCACGTCACTGCCATTCCCTATTGCTTCCTATTTTATATACTAGGGAGCACAACTTACAGAGGACGGTGGATATATTAACACCCTATTAAGGTTAACACAGAGGGGGCTCCATTTAAAGGATACCTGGTGTATTTATTTTGTCCTACGATACCGGACCTATAACCAGGACTATTAGCCTACTATGTCACGCTCAGGGGCCCGGAAAAAGGAGGGGAAAGACTGTGGCCCTAACACCCCGCAAAACAACAAAAAGATGCTTCCACAGCACAGTTCCATGATATAGCTGCAAGCTTGGAGCGTTTTGCGCGGGAGGGCAGGAACATCCACGGCTACTGCTAAGGGACAGCCTCACTGATGGGGTCTGAGTCGGCACTTTCTGATGGGGATGTGAAGACAACCCTTTACCCCAGCGCTCAAAAGGGGCCCCAAAGGACCATTGCAACCTGGTCCTGCAGCGGATCTTGAAGCCTCTCTGCAGTTCCTGACGAACCTACTATTAAATTATTTTTGGCTGTGGCTCATTGTGGCTCAGCATTGTTGGCTATGAATAATCACATTGGAGGCCTGAAGGAAGATGTCAACTTAATCCTCAAGATCTCCGTAGAGCAAATGAGAGAGTCCATGCGGTGGAGGACAGAGTCAGTGATATTGAGACCAACTGCCCTCTGTCCATAAAGAGTTGAAGCGCTTATCACATAATGTGTCCTTGCTTATATCGAAATCGGATGATCTTGAGAACCGTTTACGCCGTAATAATTTGCGGATCATTGGTATTCCTGAGAAAACGGAAGGCAAGGATCCTGTGGCGTTTATGATGGGAAATTAAGTT
Organism: Engystomops pustulosus; assembly: GCA_019512145.1. Classification (NCBI taxonomy): domain Eukaryota; kingdom Metazoa; phylum Chordata; class Amphibia; order Anura; family Leptodactylidae; genus Engystomops; species Engystomops pustulosus. The sequence goes on along the minus strand of WNYA01000546.1, from coordinate 23,725 downwards.
TTGTCCCCATGTTTGCAATAGAAAGAGCCCACAGGTTCCATCTCGGCCTTTACCACCTGGAGCTGCACTAGATCACTCATCATGAAGGTTCTGCATTACAAAGATCGTGATTGCCATTCTAAAGCGGCAAGAGATCACCCGGATTTAACTATCAATGGACAAAATATCTGTCTACCACGGACTTTTCTGCAGAGGTTCAAAAAAGGAGGGTGAAATTTGTGGAAGTGAAACGAAGGCTGAGGGCATTACAGGTCCCATATTCCATGCTCTAACCCTGCAAGCTGAGAGTTGTGGCATTTGACACGACTAATTTTTTTCGATTTGGCAACGGAAGCTGCAAATGGTTGGATGCGAATGAAGACGGCTTCGTGATGCGGTTCGAGAGGAGTCGTGAGAAACGATTTGTTTTCACTTTTGTTTTCCTATGATTCTTCTTCTGTCTAATATGGTCTTGGGGGAAGATATTTTTAGTTAACTTCTTATGTTTTGGAAAATAATCGGCTAATATGAGTATGTTAGACCTTAGCAAGGGCAGGAGCTCAGCTAAGCAAGTTAGTATTGTATAGTCCATACAGTAAATGTTCTATATGAATAGGTCACAAATGTAGTTTGGCACTTTACGATGGTACGGGAAGGCAAATGTATTGCCCCTATCTCCCGCAACGGGGAGAATGTCATTATTGTGAGTTTAAGTGTTGGGGGAGGGAATATTGGTTTGGGAATTTTTTGTTTGGCTCCATCCTACTGGACTGTCCCTCGTAGTCCAATACCCAGGACTGTTCCTCCATCCTACTGGACTGTCCCTCGTAGTCCAATACCCAGCTCTAGTCCTTCATCCTACTAGACTGCCCCTCGTAGTCCATTACCCAGTTCTGTTCCTCCATCCTACTAGACTGTCCCTCGTAGTCCATTACCCAGGACTGTTCCTCCATCCTACTGGACTGTCTCTCATAGTCCAATACCCAACTCTAGTTCTTCATCCTACTAGACTGTCCCTCATAGTCCATTACCCAGCTGTGTTCCTCCATCCTACTAGACTGTCCCTCGTAGTCCAATACCCAGTTCTGTTTCTCCATCGTACCAGACTGTCCCTCGTAGTCCATTACCCAGTTATGTTCTTCCATCCTACTAGACCGTCCCTCGTAGTCCAATACCCAGGAGTGTTCCTCCATCCTACTGGACTGTCCCTCGTAGTCCAATACCCAGGACTGTTCCTCCATCCTACTGGACTGTCCCTCGTAGTCCAATACCCAGCTCTAGTCCTTCATCCTACTAGACTGCCCCTCGTAGTCCATTACCCAGTTCTGTTCCTCCATCCTACTAGACTGTCCCTCGTAGTCCATTACCCAGGACTGTTCCTCCATCCTACTGGACTGTCTCTCATAGTCCAATACCCAGACACGAGGGACAGTCTGGTACGATTGGAGAACAGAACTGGGTATTGGACTAAGAGGACAGTTAGTAGGAGGAGGAACACAGTGGGTAATGGACTATGAGGGACAGTCTAGTAGGATGGATGAAACAGTCCTGGGTTTATTGATACTAGGGACAGTCTGTAGGATGAAGGATTAGAGCTGGTTATTGGACTACGAGGGACGTCTAGTAGGATGGAGGAACAGTCCTGGGTAATGGACTACGAGGGACAGTCTAGTGGATGAAGAACTAGAGTTGGGTATTGGACTATGAGAGACAGTCCAGTAGGATGGAGGAACAGTCCTGGGTAATGGACTACGAGGGACAGTCTAGTGGATGGAGGAAAGAACTGGGTATGGAATACGAGGGCAGTCTAGAGGATGAAGGACTAGAGCGGGTATTGGACTACGAGGGACAGTCCAGTAGGATGGAGGAGGAACAGTCCTGGGTATGGACTACGAGGGACAGTCAGTAGGATGGAGGAACACTCCTGGGATTTGGACTACGAGGGACGGTCTAGTAGGATGGAAGAACATAAACTGGGTAATGGACTACGAGGGACAGTTGGTACGATGGAGAAACAGAACTGGGATTGGACTACGAGGGACAGTCTAGTAGGATGGAGGAACACAGCTGGGTAATGGACTATGAGGGACAGTCTAGTAGGATGGTTGAACAGTCCGGGTATTGGACTACTAGGGACAGTCTAGTAGGATGAAGGATTAGAGCTGGTTATTGGACTACGAGGGACAGTCTAGTAGGATGGAGGAACGGAACGTCCTGGGTAATGGACTACGAGGGACAGTCTAGTAGGTAGGAGGAACACAGCTGGGTAATGGACTATGAGGGACAGTCTAGTAGGATGAGAACTAGAGTTGGGTATTGGACTATGAGAGACAGTCCAGTAGGATGGAGGAACAGTCCTGGGTAATGGACTACGAGGGACAGTCTAGTAGGATGGAGGAACAGAAACTGGGTAATGGACTACGAGGGGCAGTCTAGTAGGATGAAGGACCGAGCTGGGTTATTGGACTACGAGGGACAGTCCAGTAGGATGGAGGAACAGTCCTGGGTATTGGACTACGAGGGACAGTCCAGTAGGATGGAGGGACAGTCTGGGTATGGAACGAGGGACAGTCAGTAGGATGGAGAAACAGAACTGGGTAATGAGATACGAGGGACAGTTAGTAGGATGGAGGAAACAGATCTGGGTATTAGATAGAGACAGTCAGTAGATGAAGAACTAGAGCTGGGTATTGGATATGAGAGACAGTCCAGAGGATGGAGGAACAGTCCTGGGTAATGGACTACGAGGGACAGTCTAGTAGGATGGAGGAACAGAACTGGTAATGGACTACGAGGGGCAGTCTAGTAGGATGAAGGACTAGAGCTGGGTATTGGAATACGAGGGACAGTCCAGTAGGATGGAGGAACAGTCCTGGGTATGGATACGAGGGGACGTCCAGTAGGATGGAGGAACAGTCCTGGGTATTGGACTACGAGGGACAGTCCAGTAGGATGGAGAAACAGAACTGGGTATAAGGACTACGAGGACAGTCTAGTAGGATGGAGGAACAGATCTGGGTATTAGACTACGAGGGAAAGTCTAGTAGGATGGATGAACAGTCCTGGGTATGTGATACTAGGGACAGTCTAGTAGGATGAAAGGATTAGAGGTGGTTATTGGACTACGAGGGACAGTCCAGTAGGATGGAGGGACAGTCCTGGGTAATGGACTACGAGGGACAGTCTAGTAGGGGAGGAACAGTCCTGGGTATTGGACTACGAGGGACATATAGTAGGATGGAGGAACAGGCTGGGTAATGGACTACGATGGACAGTCTAGTAGGATGGAGGAACAGTCCTGGGTAATGACATACGAGGGGACAGTCTAGTAGGAGGAGAAAAAACTGGGTAATGGACTACGAGGGACAGTCTAGTAGGATGGAGAAACAGAACTGGGTAATGGACTACGAGGGACAGTCTAGTAGGATGGAGAAACAGAGCTGGGTAATGGACTACGAGGGGCAGTCTAGTATGATGGAGAAACAGAACTGGGTATGGACTAGGAGGACAGTCTAGTAGGATGGAGGAACAGAGCTGGGTAATGGACTAGGAGGGACAGTCTAGTAGGATGGAGGAACAGTCTGGGAGGACTACGAGGGACAGTTAGTACAGTGGTGGCGAAACCCTATGGCACTGGTGCCAGAGGCGGCACTCAGAGCCCTTTTGTGGGCACGGGGGCCACACCCAGCACCAGACAGATCAAAGAATATTCCTGCAATTCCAAGCAACATAAAAGATGCGGCTTTGTCATATATTGATACTTACTTCACTACGTAGGAAGAGGGAGAATGAGTAGACAGGGCTGATTATCTTTGAGGACCTTCTGCTGGCCCACGATTCTATGGACAGGGGACAAAGGAAAAAGCTAAAATGATGCAGATTTTCCATGTTGTCTCAGGAGGCCAATATGATCGAATTTGTTGAGGAACAGGAAGCAATAGTCTGCTTTCATTTGTGGCACCTCACAATAAATAAGGGGGGTTTGGGCTGCAGTTGGGGCACTCGACCGCTAAAAGGTTCGCCATTACTGGTCTAGTAGGATGGAGGAACAGGTCCTGGGTAATGGACTACGAGGGACAGTCCAGTAGGATGGAGAAACAGTCCGGGTAATGGACTACGAGGGACAGTCTAGTAGGATGGAGAACAGAGCTGGGTATTGGACTACGAGGACAGTCTAAGGATGAGGACAGAGCTGGGTAATGGACTACGAGGGACAGTCTAGTAGGATGGAGAACAGAGCTGGGTAATGGACTACGAGGACATCCAGTAGGATGGAGGAACAGTCCTGGGTAATGGACTATGAGGGTCAGTCTAGTAGGATGGAGGAGGAACAGTCCCGGGTATTGGACTACGAGGGTCAGTCTAGCAGGATGGAGGGACAGAGATGGGTAATGGACTACGATGGTCAGTCTAGTAGGATGGGAGAAACAGAACGGGGTATTGGACTACGAGGGACAGTCTAGTAGGATGGAGGAACAGTCCTGGGTATTGGACTACGAGGGACAGGCTAGTAGGATGGAGGAACAGAACTGGGTTATTGGACTACGAGGGACAGTCAGTAGGATGGAGGAACAGAGCTGGGTAATGGACTACGAGGGACAGTCTAGTAGGATGGAGGAACAGAGCTGGGTAATGGAATACGAGAGACAATCTGTAGGATGGAGGGAACAGAGCTGGGTAATGGATCTACGAGGGGACAGTGTAGTAGGATGGAGGAAACAGAGTGGGTAATGGACTACGAGGGACAGTCAGTAGGATGGAGGAACAGCTGGGTAATGGACTACGAGGGACCGTCTAGTAGGATGGAGGAACAGAGCTGGGTAATGGATACGAGAGACAATCTAGTAGGAGGAGGAACAGAGCTGGGTAATGGCCTACGAGGACATCTAGTAGGATGGAGGAACAAGTCCTGGGTAATGGACTACGAGGGACAGTTAGTAGGATGGGGAAGGAACAGTCCTGGGTAATGGACTACGAGGGCAGTCTATAGTAGGATGGAGAACAGTCCTGGGTAATGGAAGAGGTCGTTAGTGGATGGAGGAACAGTCCTGGGTAATGGACACGAGGGGTCAGTCTAGTAGGGATGGGAGGAAACAGAGCTGGGTAATGGACTACAGAGGGACAGTCTAGTAGGATGGAGGAACAGAGCTGGGGTATGGACATCGGGACAGTTCAGTTGGTGTTGAGAGGAAGAGTATTGAATTGGTCTGACTATCCAGACAAATCAAAACTCTTTTTGGAGGAGTGGGTTGTGGGAACCGATGAGGATCAGGCAGTATAATGGTGATGGGAAGCAGAGCTGGGTTATTACGTGTGGAGGTCGGTCCGTGTCCAGTAGGATAGAGGAGCGATTTCAACAATTGGTCTACAAGAATCATTGCAGAGTTTAAATGGTGGATTAGAGCCAGTATTAGCAAACAAAGGCATAGGAAGGAACCTGGAGCCACAGCGGGAGGGGAAGAGCATCAGAAGGAAGTATCAGTTGTATTACTATGGAGGATGGGCTGCTAGAGGGAATCAGTGGACGTGGTTCGCATCGTAATCATGTGGGGGGCGGTGGTCTCATTTCACTTGTGGGGGGCTGGTCTCATCACTGGGGGGGGGTATCATCACTGTGATTATCTGGGGAGCTTGTAGTCTGGTGGCGAGCAGTCTGGTAGAGATTCTAGTATCACTAGTGAGGAGGGATATAGATCTGTAGTGTGTGGTGCTGGAGGATGGGGATTCTCCTTCTGGTGTTATCTGCTGCTTGTCTGTTTGGTGTGGACCCTACTAGGTAATTATGTATTATCTGGGGGGCTTGTAGTCTGGTGGCGAGCAGTCCGGCAGAGATTCTAGTATCACTAGTGAGGAGGGATATAGATCTGTAGTGTGTGGTGCTGGAGGATGGGGATTAGTCCATTACCCAGTTATGTTCTTCCATCCTACTAGACCGTCCCTCATAGTCCAATACCCAGGACTGTTCCTCCAACCTACTGGACTGTCCCTCATAGTCCAATACCCAGTTCCGTTTCTCCATCCTACTGGACTGTCCCTTGTAGTCCAATACCCAGCTCTAGTCCTTCATCCTACTAGACTGTTCCTCGTAGTCCATTACCCAGCTCTGTTCCTCCATCCTACAGGACTGTCCCTCTAGTCCAAAACCCAGGACTGTCCCTCGTAGTCCAATACCCAGCTCTGTTCCAAGATCCCCAACGGATCTTTGAGCTACCTTGCCTTAGTGAAAGTCTCCCTGCGTTGTTGCTCCATTTCCTGTCTACCTTGAATTCTTGAATTCCTCGGACCTGAACTGCTTCTCTGCCGCCAGCCTGTACTTGACCGTGGCTGCCACTGAGGGCTAGTCACACCTGTGAAACGACCTGGTAGTACCCTGCCGGAGCAAGTCCATTCTGCTTTGTGGCGAGCTCTGGTGAAGACCTGGTGCCACCTAGACTCCGGTCCCAGGTGTGGGCTAATACCATCTCCCGCGGTGGTCCAGGGGGTTCACTGACCCCCGAACCCTGACAGTAAGATCTGGCCAAGGAGCAGCTTCCGATTCTGGCTGATATTTCCAGAGTTGTCGCCAAGCAGATTGCTTCACATGGAGAACTGCTTGTTCAAGTTACCGCCACGCTGCAACAGTTGCTCGCCTCTGAGCAACAGCATCAGGCTCCAGCGACTACTACTGCAGTCCCTCCAGTCACTTCGGCTCGTCTACCGACGGCAGAGCCAAGGCTCAGACTATCCACGCCTGATAAGTATGATGTAGATCCCAAACTCTCTGCAGAGGCTTTATTACCCAGTACTCCTTGAACTGATGCCTTCCCAGTTTGTCACCGAACGCTCCAAGATGGCATTCATTGTCAGTCTTCTCTCCGGGAAAGCCCTGGCCTGGGCTTCCCCTCTACCCCTCAGAGGCGATCCAGTCACAGCTACCCATACTGCATTCCTGGCTAATTTCCAGTCTGTGTTCAAGGAGCCCGCATGAGCCTCCTCTGCTGAAACGGGACTGCTGAATCTCCGCCAAGGGGACTCGTCTGTAGGCGAGTATTCCATCAAGTTCCGCACCCTTGCTTCAGAGATCTCCTGGAATTATGCGGCCCTGTCAGCATCATTCAAAAAGGGACTGTCTTATCAGGTCAAAGACGCTTTGGCCGCCCGTGACCTGCTGGCTACTCTGAGTGGTCTTATCACCCTGGCCACTCGGATTGACGTACGGTTCATGGAGCACGCTGATGAGTTGCGCCCCGAGTAACCACAAGTCTGGCTTGCGGGGCGTGTCCTAACCAGCGATGGAGTAAGTCGCACGAAGCAGAGCTCCTGCCAACCATCCTGAGCAATTATCCTGCATACTGGCAGATTGCACCCTCTCACCGGGGGAAAGAACGGAGGAACGCTCCTGTAGTTGCTCCTCACCTGAGGACCGGAATGTAGAGGCAGTGAGCGGTGCGTGGCTGCTTCCCTGAGCGGAGCGGGATCCGGAGCTCCAGCGGCCATCTTGCCCATGTGGAGACCGCGTGGCGCGGTGCAACAGTGAGGTGACATAACATATACCGGGGGAGTGCGGTGGCTCGGAACTCCGCTCCGGTCACTGAAACCGCAAGACTGGGGGCACCAGAGGGCTGTTTCCAGGCAGAGTGAATCGTGCCACAGTGTGAGTGGAGGCCGAGTATTAGAAGGCAGAAGCTGCACGTCACTGCCATTCCCTATTGCTTCCTATTTTATATACTAGGGGAGCACAACTTACAGAGGAGCGGTGGATATATTAACACCCTATTAAGGTTAACACAGAGGGGGCTCCATTTAAAGGAATACCTGGTGTATTTATTTTGTCCTACGATACCGGACCTATAACCAGGACTATTAGCCTACTATGTCACGCTCAGGGGCCCGGAAAAAGGAGGGGAAAGACTGTGGCCCTAACACCCCAGCAAAACAACAAAAAGATGCTTCCACAGCACAGTTCCATGATATAGCTGCAAGCTTGGAGCGTTTTGCGCGGGAGGGGGCAGGAACATCCACGGCTACTGCTAAAGGGACAGCCTCACTGATGGGGTCTGAGTCGGCACTTTCTGATGGGGATGTGGAAGACAACCCTTTACCCCAGCGCTCAAAAAGGGGCCCCAAAGGACCATTGCAACCTGGTCCTGCAGCGGATCTTGAAGCCTCTCTGCAAGTTCCTGACGAACCTACTATTAAAGATGTATTTTTGGCTGTGGCTCATTGTGGCTCAGCATTGTTGGCTATGAATAATCACATTGGAGGCCTGAAGGAAGATGTCAACTTAATCCGTCAAGATCTCCGTAGAGCAAATGAGAGAGTCCATGCGGTGGAGGACAGAGTCAGTGATATTGAAGACCAACTGCCCTCTGTCCATAAAGAGTTGAAGCGCTTATCACATAATGTGTCCTTGCTTATATCGAAATCGGATGATCTTGAGAACCGTTTACGCCGTAATAATTTGCGGATCATTGGTATTCCTGAGAAAACGGAAGGCAAGGATCCTGTGGCGTTTATGGGGAATTAAGTTTTGTCCCCGATGTTTGCAATAGAAAGAGCCCACAGGGTTCCATCTCGGCCTTTACCACCTGGAGCTGCACCTAGATCACTCATCATGAAGGTTCTGCATTACAAAGATCGTGATTGCATTCTAAGAGCGGCAAGAGATCACCCGGATTTAACTATCAATGGACAGAAAATATCTGTCTACCCGGACTTTTCTGCAGAGGTTCAAAAAAGGAGGGTGAAATTTGTGGAAGTGAAACGAAGGCTGAGGGCATTACAGGTCCCATATTCCATGCTCTACCCTGCAAAGCTGAGAGTTGTGGCATTTGACACGACTAATTTTTTCGATTTGGCAACGGAAGCTGCAAAATGGTTGGATGCGAATGAAAGACGGCTTCGTGATGCGGTTCGAGAGGAGTCGTGAGAAACGATTTGTTTTCACTTTTGTTTTCCTATGATTCTTCTTCTGTCTAATATGGTCTTGGGGGAAGATATGTTTAGTTAACTTCTTATGTTTTGGAAAATAATCTGCTAATATGAGTATGTTAGACCTTAGCAAGGGCAGGAGCTCAGCTAAGCAATGTTAGTATTGTATAGTACATACAGTAAATGTTCTATATGAATAGGTCACAAATGTTAGTTTGGCACTTTACGATGGTACGGGAAGGCAAATGTATTGCCCCTATCTCCCGCAACGGGGAGAATGTCATTATTGTGAGTTTAAGTGTTGGGGGAGGGAATATTGGTTTGGGAATTTTTTGTTTGGGGGGAGGGAAGAGTCATCTCCTGGGGAACATTCATAAAAATGTTAAGGTTATTCCTTTAACATATCTTGTGAACCTTAAATGTAATGGCTAGGGAATATAATGTAATCTTATGGAATACAAGAGGTCTGGGAGACGCTACAAAAAGGATGGCAGTCTTTTCTACGATACAGCAGCATAAACCGGCTATATTCTGTTTATGTGAAACACATTTAACGAAAGAAAACACGCAATGCTTGCAAAGAACATGGCTATCACATACTTATCATTCTACATTCTCAACACATTCTAGAGGGGTTAGTATTTTAATCCCTTATACAATTCCATTTGAATGTTTCTCAACTTTGATAGATGCAGAAGGGAGGTTTGTGTGCCTACATTGTTCCATTCACAAGGTACCCCAAATACTAGTAGCGCTATATGTTCCTCCGCCGTTTACATGTGAGGTTCTTAAAAAGGTACTTACGTTTGTTAATGGATTGCCACAAGTACCGGTTCTGATGGTGGGGGATTATAACATGGTCCTTTCTGTAGGACGTGATAGATTTGGGGGCGCGACACAAGTGGGTTCTGAAGGCGCTACTGTACTGGCTAGAATGTTAGATGAGATTGGATGGTATGACTATTGGCGGGTCACACATCCTGACGTACAGCAGTACTCATGTTATTCCAGCTCACATAACACCCTCTCTAGAATAGACATGGCTATAATATCACCGCCCATGCATAGATATATTCGGGAAGTTGAATATCTGCCCCGAAGTGTTTCGGACCATTCTCCAGTCCGAGTCGCCGTTGCTGTCCCCTCTGTAGTACCACGCCAGGTAGGAAGCTGGCCAATAAACCCCTTTTGGATCAACTGGTAGATAAAGGGGATTTGTTTAGCAGGGAAATAGAAACTTTTCTTCAGGATAATGATAATTCAACCACTGTTGGCTTGGTATGGGATGCAATGAAGATGTATATCAGGGGGATCTATAGACAACAGATTAATAGACATAAGGCTAGGTCCCGTGAACTCACGATGCATTTACAGCAGAGGGTTCTTTCTACTGAACAGATATATATGCAGAATCCAATACCAGCGACAGAAACTAATTGGAAGGAGGCCCAGACCCTCTTGAAAGAACATACATTGAAGGTAGCGGAGGATAAAAGATTCTTCCTTAAACAAAAATACTTTGTCCAAGGAGAAGCGGTGGGTCACTTACTTTCAACTATAATTTCGGCTCAGAGGGGCACTATACAGGTGAGGGAGATACAGGCCCCAGACTCTTCCATAATAACGGGTGATAAAGAAATACTGGAGGTTTTTCATACATCATACCGTGATTTTTATAAATAAAAAAGGCTTGGTTATAGTGCACATGACATACAAGAATATCTGGAGGTTATAGATCTGCCTAGTTTAACACGGGAACAAGTTGAAGGTTTGGAATCCCCCCTGACTCTTGAAGAGTTAGAGGCCGCACTGACATCTCTTCCTAATGACAAGGCCCCGGGTCTAGACGGGCTGCCAGGGGAGTTCTTCAAAAAACATCAGGAGCTACTACTGCCTAGGCTATTGCAGGTATTTGAAGAAGAGCAGGGCACCCTCCCACCATCGATGAGAGAAGCGATAGTGGTGCTGGTGCCTAAACCAGGAAAGGATCCACAGAGCTTGGATTCATATCGTCCAATATCCCTACTCCCTGTGGATGTTAAAATATTAGCTAAAGCCCTGGCCAATCGTCTCCTTAATGTTATTACCTCACTTGTGCATACGGACCAATCTGGATTCATGCCAGACAGGTCCACAGCGGTTAATATAAGACGTTTATACCTTAACATACAGGCAGAGGTATGTGGAAGGACTGGTAGGGCGGTTCTCTCACTCGACGCTGCCAAAGCCTTTGACAGCGTCGAGTGGGACTTTCTATGGGCCGTTCTGAGACGAATGGGTTTTGGCCCTAAATTCATCAGAAATGTCCAGTTGTTATACAACTGTCCGAAAGCAAGAATCAAGGTGAATGGCCTGGTCTCGGACGCCTTTGAATTGGAAAGGGGGACGCTACAGGGCTGTCCACTTTCTCCCTTTTTATTTGCGCTCACAATAGAACCCTTAGCAGCCCTACTTAGAAGCAGTTTGGAACTAAAGGGATTCGGAGGTGGAGATAGGGAGGAACGAGCAGTTTGGAACTAAAGGGATTCGGAGGTGGAGATAGGGAGGAACGTGTTTCCCTGTACGCGGATGACCTGTTAATATACCTTGGCGACACGGACCCCCACCATTAGGACAGTATATAGTTACCTGATATCACATCAGGGGCGCCCCCAGTAGGGGGGCTGTATCCCCCCACCATTAGGACAGTATATAGTTACCTGATATCACGCGGCCCGGACAGCCGAGCCGGGGAGAGGGGGCGCGGCCCGGACAGCCGAGCCGGGGAGAGGGGGCGCGGCCCGGACAGCGTCCTAGTGGCAGCCTCCAGTGTGTGTCTCTCTCTCTCAGTCCGTCCTAGTGGCAGCCTCCAGTGTGTGTCTCTCTCTCAGTCCGTCCTAGTGGCAGCCTCCAGTGTCTCTCTCTCTCTCAGTCCGTCCTAGTGGCAGCCTCCAGTGTGTGTCTCTCTCTCTCAGTCCGTCCTAGTGGCAGCCTCCAGTGTGTGTCTCTCTCTCAGTCCGTCCTAGTGGCAGCCTCCAGTGTGTCTCTTCTCTCAGTCCGTCCTAGTGGCAGCCTCCAGTGCGTCTCCCTCTCTTGGTCCGTCCTAGTGGCAGCCTCCAATGTGTCTCCTTCTCTTGGTCCGTCCTAGTGGCAGCCTCCAGTGTGTCTCTCTTGGTCCGTCATAGTGGCAGCCTCCAGTGTGTCTCTCTCAGTCCGTCATAGTGGCAGCCTCCAGTGTGTCTCTCTCAGTCCGTCCTAGTGGCAGCCTCCAGTGTGTCTCCTTCTCTCAGTCCGTCCTAGTGGCAGCCTCCAGTGTCTCTCTCAGTCCGACCTAGTGGCAGCCTCCAGTGTGTCTCTTTCTCTCAGTCCGACCTAGTGGCAGCCTCCAGTGCGTCTCCTTCTCTCAGTCCGTCTCACTGACACAGTGAGGGGGAGGAAGCAGCAGGAGTCATCTCCTGCCACAGATCCCTCCTATTTATCAGTGCACGGAGAGTCTGCACACAGCACTAAAGGAAGCATCAGGGCAGATGGAACATTCAGGGAATATTATTAAGGCAGTAAAGGCACATGGACACTTTACATAACAGAGAGGACAACCCCTTTCAGCTCCTTTAACTTTAATATAATTGAACCGAGTAAGAAAAGAACCAACAACTTCGGGGATGGGGCTCACGCAAAGGGTGAAGGGGTTTGTTTTGGGGTTAGGAGACTGGTAACAGGTGGTTATTTCCTTATATTTGGAGATTTGTGAGTATTTAGTAGAAGTTGTTGTAGGATTTTCCTGTATGTAGAAGCTTTGTCCTTGTCCTTTAACCCCCACTGCTTCATGTGGCCTGGATGCGCGGCTATGTAGAGGTCCCGTAGGTCTGGGGGGACTCACACGCCCGTTTCTCGGCTTTTGGTCATTTAACCCCTTCAGGACAGGGGCAGTTATTGGCGGCTCCGTCCCATTTTTTGGATTCTGACTTGGGTCGCTTTATATGGTTCTAACTTTTGAACACTTTTACTTATCAAAGCGATTCTGAGGTTGTTTTTCCCCACATGTTGTGCTTCATTTTAGTGGCAAATTGTGGCTCATAAGTTTTGTGTTTATTAATAATAAAAAAAATTGGAAATGATGAAATTTTTTAAAAATTAGCCCTTTTCGAAATATCAGGCAGATAGATTTACCACCTAAATAAGTCCTGGATAATATTTCCCAGGAGGGACCTGCAGCTGCCATAGAGTTTAGTGGTTTTTAGTTGGCTCATTGCCGCACTATTTTGCGCTATAAAATATTGTTTTTCCGTTAACCCCTTAACGACCTGGCCCTTTTTTGTTTTTCTGCATTTTCATTTTTCACTCCCCATCTTCATAAATCTATAACTTTTCTATTTTTCCCATGTACAGAGCTCTGCGTGGTCTTATTTTCTGCGTAACGCAGTGACCGGGCATTTTAGCTAATTTTCGTAAGCGCCAGTTTAAGGGCCATAACTTTTTTTTTTCCTGCACAACCTTATACATTTTTGCAGTCTTTTTTATTTTCGGAACACAAAGCTAGTTAAAAATGTAGTAAGAGTTTTAACCCCAAATTTAAAAAAAAAGGCTTTTTTTGGCATTTATATTACATTTTTTTTTTTATTTGCAAATTAATTCCCTCTGGTGTTATCTGGTGCTTGTCTGTTTGGGATTTACATTACCAGGTAATTATGTATTATCTGGGGGGCATGTAGTCTGGTGGCGAGCAGTCTGGTAGAGATCCTAGTATCACTAGTGAGGAGGGATATAGATCTGTAGTGTGTGGTGCTGGAGGATGGGGATTCTCCTTCTGGTGTTATCTGGTGGTTGTCTGTTTGGTGTGGACCCTACTAGGTAATTATGTATTATCTGGGGGACTTGTAGTCTGGTGGCGAGCAGTCCGGCAGAGATTCTAGTATCACTAGTGAGGAGGGATATAGATCTGTAGTGTGTGGTGCTGGAGGATGGGGATTCTCCTTCTGGTGTTATCTGGTGCTTGTCTGTTTGGGATTTACATTACCAGGTAATTATGTATTATCTGGGGGGCATGTAGTCTGGTGGCGAGCAGTCTGGTAGAGATCCTAGTATCACTAGTGAGGAGGGATATAGGTCTGTAGTGTGTGGTGCTGGAGGATGGGGATTCTCCTTCTGGTGTTATCTGGTGCTTGTCTGTTTGGTGTGGACCCTACTAGGTAATTATGTATTATCTGAGGGGGCATGTAGTCTGGTGGCGAGCAGTCCGGCAGAGATTCTAGTATCACTAGTGAGGAGGGATATAGGTCTGTAGTTTGCGGTGCTGGAGGATGGGGATTCTCCTTCTGGTGTTATCTGCTGCTTGTCTGTTTGGTGTGGACCCTACTAGGTAATTATGTATTATCTGGGGGGCTTGTAGTCTGGTGGTGAGCAGTCCGGCAGAGATTCTAGTATCACTAGTGAGGAGGGATAAAGGTCTATAGTGTGTGGTGCTGGAGGATGGGGATTCTCCTTCTGGTGTTATCTGATGGTTGTCTGTTTGGTGTGGACCCTACTAGGTAATTATGTATTATCTGGGGAGCTTGTAGTCTGGTGGCGAGCAGTCCGGCAGAAAGATTCTCGGTCAAGTGAGGAGGGATATAGGTCTGTAGTGTGTGGTGCTGGAGGATGGGGATTCTCCTTCTGGTGTTATCTGGTGCTTGTCTGTTTGGTGTGGACCCTACTAGGTAATTATGTATTACGTGGGGGACTTGTAGTCTGGTGGCGAGCAGTCCGGCAGAGATTCTAGTATCACTAGTGAGGAGGGATATAGGTCTGTAGTGTGTGGTGCTGGAGGATGGGGCTTCTCCTTCTGGTGTTATCTGGTGGTTATCTGTTTGGTGTGGACCCTACTAGGTAATTATGTATTATCTGGGGGGGCTTGTAGTCTGGTGGCGAGCAGTCCGGCAGAGATTCTAGTATCACTAGTGAGGAGGGATATAGGTCTGTAGTTTGCGGTGCTGGAGGATGGGGATTCTCCTTCTGGTGTTATCTGGTGCTTGTCTGTTTGGGGTTTACATTACTAGGTAATTATGTATTATCTGGGGGGCTTGTAGTCTGGTGGCGAGCAGTCCGGCAGAGATTCTAGTATCACTAGTGAGGAGGGATATAGGTCTGTAGTGTGTGGTGCTGGAGGATGGGGATTCTCCTTCTGGTGTTATCTGGTGGTGGTCTGTTTGGGCTTTACATTACTAGGTAATTATGTATTATCTGGGGGGCATGTAGTCTGGTGGCGAGCAGTCCGGCAGAGATTCTAGTATCACTAGTGAGGAGGGATATAGGTCTGTAGTTTGCGGTGCTGGAGGATGGGGATTCTCCTTCTGGTGTTATCTGGGGCTTGTCTGTGTGGGCTTTACATTACCAAGTAATTATGTATTATCTGGGGGGCTTGTAGTCTGGTGGCGAGCAGTCCGGCAGAGATTCTAGTATCACTAGTGAGGAGGGATATAGGTCTGTAGTGTGTGGTGCTGGAGGATGGGGATTCTCCTTCTGGTGTTATCTGCTGCTTGTCTGTTTGGTGTGGACCCTACTCGGTAATTATGTATTATCTGGGGGGGCATGTAGTCTGGTGGCGAGCAGTCAGATTCTAGTGAGGAGGGATATAGGTCTGTAGTTTATTGCCATGTCTGAGGGTTTTTTCCCGCTTTAGGTATTCCTTTGGGACTTTGCGGTTTCGAGCAGCGACGGAGAATGGGGAAGTATTTGGGGACATTTCTCCCGGTAGTCCGTCGGAGCCCGAGGCTGCAATGTCCTGACAGTGGCCGACACCAAACACCTACATCTCCTGAGCCCTGGCACCTAGAAACACAATGGAGTCAAATTAAATAGGAGAATCTCCCCTTTAACAGTTTATATGGGTTGTGTATAGAGACTTCACACAACCAGAGACATCCACCCTCATCTTTGTACTAAAACAGATGATTCCCAGGAAAGTTGCGGGGGCGTGGATAATTAGGAGCCTGGATCACCGGACACCTTGATGCACTGTGTAGATCCTGCATGTGTCGCTCCCCGCTCAGGCTTCTTCTTCCTGGTGCATGTAAGTGCATTGTATGCGACACAAATTTGAATGTTAAATCCCGCGCTCAGTCCGAATCTGTCAGATCGTCCGACGGCCGCCCCCAGATTTGTGTCGCGTGGAAGCGACACAATCCCCGAAAACCTGACGAAAATACTGCTGCGGGCCCCTTAGTAAATAAGCCCCAATATGTTCATGGACAAACTGGAGAAAGACTGGAAATGTCCTCATAACCTTTCCCTGTGCCGTCGTCATCATCATCATCACGTTTTATGGCAATACTCTGATTGCTGTCTAAAACCCTGTTCTAGTGACCGGGAGACCCTGTACATCCATCACATGTTCTGCAATGTAGATGACATTAGTGATCAGACATAGATGTAAAATTACCATATACACAGACACTGTATATACACACATATATATACACACATATATATATATATATATATACACTCACCGGCCACTTTATTAGGTACACCTGTCCAACTGCTCGTTAACACTTAATTTCTAATCAGCCAATCACATGGCGGCAGTGCATTTAGGCATGTAGACATGGTCAAGACAATCCCCTGCAATTCCCCCGAGCATCAGTATGGGGAAGAAAGGAGATTTGTGGCCTGTGAACGTGGCATGGTTGTTGGTGCCAGAAGGGCTGGACTGAGGATTTCAGAAACTGCTGATCTACTGGGATTTTCATGCACAACCATCTCTAGGGTTTACAGAGAATGGTCCGAAAAAGAAAAAACATCCAGTGACCGGCAGTTCTGTGGGCGGAAATGCCTTGCTGATGCCAGAGGTCAGAGGAGAATGGGCAGACTGGTTCGAGCTGATAGAAAGGCAACAGTGACTCAAATCGACATCATGGATGTGCAGCCGACAAATCTGCGGCAACTGTGTGATGCCATCATGTCACTATGGAGCAAAATCTCTGAGGAGCTTCCAGCACCTTGCTGTATCTATGCCACGAGCTGTCCTCTCACATGTCTCCTGTACATACACATATATATATATATACACTGTCCCCTCACATGTCTCCTGTACATACACATATATATATATATACACTGTCCTCTCACATGTCTCCTGTACATACACATATATATGCGGTCTCCTCACATGTCGGTGGCGGCTCCCGGTCTCCGCTCCTGTCAGTCTCTGCACCATAGAGCTGTCATTAGTGTAGAGAGGCTGCGGGTCACCATAGAGACTTTACCTGGGATAGGACGGCTGCGGTTACCACGGAGATTGGCGATAAGTATCAGAGGTACAGAGCGCCCGCTGGAGACCGTAGATATCTCCTGCAGTGGCTAGAGCGGCTCTTACTACGCACATCACAGCTCGGGTGTGACCTCTGCCGGCGGCCCCGTGTTACTGCTGCAAGGCGACCAGTCCTTCTGCAGGCCGCACCAATCACAGGGAAACCATCGTCACACTGACACCTAGAGGCGGATCCGGGTATGACATGTAATAACAGCAAGCTCCCCCTAAGACGCCTCCCGGTGTTGCATGTGTAATCACTGCGCCTCCCCCTATAGAAATGTAATACATGTAATCACTGCACCTCCCCCTATAGAAATTTAATACATGGAATCACTGCGCCTCCCCCTATAGAAATGTAATACATGTTAACACTGCACCTCCCCCTATAGAAATGTAATACATGTAATCACTGCCCGCCTCCCCCTATAGTAGACATGAATCATCACCTTCACCCTATAGAATGTAATACATGTAACACTGCGCCTCCCCCTATAGACATGTAATACATGTAATCACTGCACCTCCCCCTATAGAAATGTAATACATGTAATCACTGCGCCTCCCCCTATAGACATGTAATCACTGCACCTCCCCCTATAGAAATGTTAATGCAGGTAAATCACGGTTGCGGCCTCACGCCATAGAAATGTAAACATGTAATCACTGCCGCACCTCCCCCTATAGAAAAGGTAATAAATGGAATCACTGCGCCTCCCCCTATAGACATGAATTCATTTTGGGGGGGGGAACCACCCTCCCCATATAGAATGATACATGTAACACTGCGCCTCCCCCTATAGAAATGTATACATGTAATCACTGCACCTCCCCCTATAGAAATGTAATACATGTAATCACTGCGCCTCCCCCTATAGACATGTAATCACTGCCGGCCTCCCCCTATAGAAATGTAATACATGTAATCACTGCGCCTCCCCCTATAGACATTGTAATCACTGGCCTCCCCCTATAGACGGCCTCCGGTGTTGCATGTAATCACTGCGCCTCCCCCTATAGACATGTAAATCACTGGCACCTCCCCCTATAGAAATGTAATACATGTAATCACTGCGCCTCCCCCTATAGACATGTAATCACTGCACCTCCCCCTATAGACATGTAATACATGTAATCATTGCACCTCCCCTATAGACATGTAATACATGTAATCATTGCACCTCCCCCCTATAGACATGTAATCACTGCACCCCCCTATAGACATGTAATCACTGCGCCTCCCCCTATAGAATGTAATACATGTAATCATTGCACCTCCCCCTATAGACTGTAATCACTGCACCCCCCTATAGACATGTAATCACTGCGCCTCCCCTATAGACATGTAATCACTGCGCCTCCCCTATAGATCATGTAATCACTGCGCCTCCCACCCTATAGACGCCTTCCCGTGTTGCATGGAATCACGGCGCCCTCCGCCCTATAGATCCATTGTAATCACTGCACCCCCCTATAGACATGTAATCACTGCGCCTCCCCCTATAGACATGTAATCACTGCGCCCCCCCTATAGACATGTAATCACTGCACCTCCCCCTATAGACATGTAATACATGTAATCACTGCGCCTCCCCCTATAAGGACATGGTAATCACTGCACCTCCCCCTATAGACATGTAATACATGTAATCACTGCACCCCCCCCTATAGACATGTAATCACTGCACCTCCCCTATAGAAATGTAATACATGTATCACTGAGCCCCCCCTTATAGACATGAATCAATGCACCTCCACCTATAGACATGAATCACTGCTACCCCCCCTAAGACATGTAATCACTGCACCTCCCCCTATAGACATGTAATCACTGCACCTCCCCTATAGACATGTAATCACTGCACCCCCCCTATAGACATGTAATCACTGCACCCCCCCTATAGACATGTAATCACTGCACCCCCCTATAGACATGTAATCACTGCGCCTCCCCCTATAAGAAAGTAATACATGTTAATCACTGCACCCCCCTATAGACATTGTAATCAGCACCTCACCTATGATACGAATAATGTAATACATGTAATCACTGAGCCTCCCCCTATAGACATGTAATCACTGCACCCCCCTATAGACATGTAATCACTGCGGCCTCCCCCTATAGACATGTAATCACTGCGCCTCCCCCTATAGACATGTAATCACTGCCCCTCCCCCATAGACATGTAATCACTGCGCCTCCCCCTATAGACATGTAATCACTGCGCCTCCCCCTATAGACATGTAATACATGTAATCACTGCACCTCCCCCGATAGACATGTAATCAATGCACCTCCCCTATAGAAATGTAATACATGTAATCACTGCGCCTCCCTATAGAAATGTAAATACAGTAATCACGCCACCTCCCCATAAGAAATGTAATACATGTAATCACTGCGCATCCCCCTATAGACATGTAATCACTGCACCTCCCCCTATAGAAATGTAATACATGTAATCACTGCGCCTCCCCCTATAGACATGTAATCACTGCGCCCTCCCCCTATAGAAATGTAATACATTTGTAATCACTGCGCCTCCCCCTATAGACATGTAATCACTGCACCTCCCCTATAGAAATGTAATACATGTAATCACTGCGCCTCCCCCTATAGAAATGTAATACATGTAATCACTGAGCCTCCCCCAAGAATATCACCTGCACCTCCCCCTATAGACCAGGTAATCACTGCACCCCCCCTATAGACCATGTAAATCAATTGACCCCCATATAGAAATGTTAAATCACGCGCAGTCCCCCTATAGAAATGTATACAGTAATCACTGCACCTCCCCTTAGACATGTAGATCACTGCACATACCCTATTAGAAATGTAATACATTTGTAATTACTGAGGGCCTCCCCCGATTTAGCATGTAATCAACTGCACCCCCTATAGCATGGAATCACTGCACCTCCCCCTATAGAAATGTAATACATGTAATCACTGAGCCTCCCCCTATAGACACCCCCCCTATAGACATGTAATCACTGAGCCTCCCCCTATAGACGCCTCCAGGTGATCACTGCGCCTCCCCCTATAGACACCTCCCCCTATAGACTGTATTTATACTCCGGCACCTCAATAATTTTTCTCATTTATTTTTCTATCTTATAAAAAGGACGACTTTCTATAGAAATATATACATCTATACAGCACGTATATAAAAGGGGGGATTGTCCTTCAGGGCGACGTCCGGCTCCATCGCTCACGTCTATATTTTGCCTGCAAAATCAGGAGTCAATAAATACTTTTTACCTAAAAAACATAGAAATATAGAAAAGTAACGTGAGGGCGGAGGCGCCAGGATAGCGGGTGCAGGGCCGGGGCTGCCCACAGGGGGCGCTATCACAGTAAAGGCACATGGACCAGGCTCCTCATAGGGGGCACCACAGTCATCAATGGCATCTGACAGCGACAAGTGCTGGGGGGAGGCCGGAGACCACCCGCACCTCCGCTAAGTGCTGGGGGGAGGACGGAGAGACCCCCAACCGCACCTCGCCTAAGTGAGGGGGGGAGGCCGGAGAACACCCTGCACCTCCACTAAGTGCTGGGGGGGAGGCCGGAGACCACCCCGCATCTCCACTAAGTGCTGGGGGGAGGCCGGAGACCACCCCGCATCTCCGCTAAGTGCTGGGGGGAGGCCGGAGACCACCCCGCACCTCCGCTAAGTGCTGGGGGGAGGCCGGAGACCACCCCGCACCTCCGCTAACTGCTGGGGGGAGGCCGGAGACCACCCTGCACCTCCGCTAAGTGCTGGGGGAGGGCCGGAGACGCACCCCGCACCTCCGCCTAAGTGCTGGGGGAGGCCGGGAGACCAACCCGCACCTGACGCTAAGGCTGGGGGGGAGGCCGGAGACCACCCGCACCTCCGCTAAGTGCTGGGGGGAGGCCGGAGACCACCCCGCACCTCCACTAAGTGCTGGGGGGAGGCCGGAGACCACCCCGCACCTCCACTAAGTGCTGGGGGGAGGCGGAGACCACCCGCACCTCCGCTAACGGCTGGGGGAGGCCGGAGACCACCACGGCACCTCGCTATGATGTGGGGGAGGCCGAGGGAGATCCCACCCCGCACTCGCTAACTCTGGGGGGAGGCCGGAAACACCCCGCACCTCCGCCTAACTGCGTGGGGGGAGGGGGGGGCCGGAGACCACCCCGCACCTCCGCTAATGCTGGGCGGGGAGGCCGGAGACCACCACGGCATCTCCCGCAACTGCTGGGGGGAGGACGGAGCCACCCCGCACCTGCCGCTAACTGCTGGGGGGAAGGCCGGAGAGACCACCCGCACCTCGTAAAGATGCTGGGGGGAGGACGGAGGAGAGGAGGACCACCCCGCCCTCCGCTATAAGTGCTGGGGGGAGGGCCGGAGACCACCCCGCATCTCGCTAAGTGCTGGGGGGAGGACGGGGAGACCACCCCGCACCTCCGCTAAGTGCTGGGGGAGGGAGGCCCGGGAGGACATGACCCGCCACCTCTCTAACTTGCTGGGGGGAGGCCGGAGACCACCCCGCACCTCCGCTAAATACTGCTGGGGGGAGGCCGGAGACCACCCCGCACCTCCGCTAACTGCTGGGGGGAGGCCGGAGACCACCCCGCACCTCCGCTAACTGCTGGGGGGAGGCCGGAGGAGAGAGAGAGACCCCCTCGCACCTCCGCTAACTGCTGGGGGGAGGCCGGAGACCACCCCGCACCTCCGCTAAGTGCTCGGCCTCAGAGGGCTATAATACAGGAATACAAATTCTCTCGTGTCCCAATATCTTCACTGCAGCCGGTCAGAGCGGAAGGAGTCCTCCACCAGGGGGTCCGTCAGGGGGGCGTAGGGGGTCGGCTCCGCATATTGTCAACCCGATACAGAGTCGGGGGTGGGATCGATATAAGATCTTATCCTGACCAGAGAGCATTCCATCTCAAAGCCGGGAACCGCAGACAAGGCGGTGTGGTGATCTCCTTGGAGAAGCAGGGAGGGGAGTCCACAGCTAGAGGGAAGGAGGAAGAGGGTGAGTACAGGGGAGGCCGGCCACGGGAGGAGGGGAGTCCACAGCTAGAGGGAAGGAGGAAGAGGGTGAGTACAGGGGAGGCCGGCCACGGGAGGAGGGGAGTCCACAGCTAGAGTACAGGGGAGGCCGGCCACGGGAGGAGGGGAGTCCACAGCTAGAGTACAGGGGAGGCCGGCCACGGGAGGAGGGGAGTCCACAGCTAGAGGGAAGGAGGAAGAAGGTGAGTACAGGGGAGGCCGGCCACGGGAGGAGGGGAGTCCACAGCTAGAGGGAAGGAGGAAGAGGGTGAGTACAGGGGAGGCCGG
>WNYA01000545.1:48907-143798 GCA_019512145.1 Engystomops pustulosus | reverse complement strand
ACATAGTAGGCTATAGATTTATGTGAAATAAAGTAAGAGGAACTAACAGCGTCTAGGGGAAATATTTTAAAGTCCACAAAGTTCAATGCTCCTCTGTCACGTCATATCTTCATTATGTCCCTGGTGAACGTGTTTTGCCAGGGAGGTTTCCTGGTACTAAGGTACAAAGAGATCCTTCTCCTGAAATCTTGAATAGACTTACCTACATATAATTTTGGGTAGCTGCATTGTACTAGTGTATATAGATCACCCCAGTTGTTTTACAATTTATGAATTTCCTAACTTCATAGGTTTTATTATCTGCTGGATTTATGAAAGATAATGGGGCACATGTACTTACCCGTCCGGAGGAGTTAACGAAAGTGCATTGTCCGTGCAACAATTGTATCCATTGTGCGTCGATTCACTAAGATCCTGCATGTGTGGCTTCCCCGCTCAGGTCCACCGGAGTTCACCTTCTTCTTCCTGTTGGATGTAAGTGCTTGGGCTTGCGACACAATTTGAAAGTTAAATCCCAAGTGCTGAAATTATACCTCCCTAAATACCCAAAAAATAGCTCATAAAGTGAATACGATAGAACAGTAAGATCACATCTTGTATATACTTTGTGTCAAACTGACGGTACACGCGGAGGAAGGGAAACACTGCGACGTACGTTTTACCCTGCGGCTTCATCAGGTGATGTGTGATATTATATAGATAGAAGGGAAGTAGATACATTCAAAGAAATTATCAAAAGGCGTTCTCCACCTGTGCAGAGATATAATGACCGTTATTATTATGGGGTTATGGTTTTTTTAAAGGTTTTGATTATTACTATATCTTTATGTTTTAACCCCTTAAGAACGCAGGGTTTTTCGTCTCATTTCTCGCTCTCCAACTTCAAAAATCCATAACTTTTTCATTTTTACATGTACAGACCTTTGTGAGGGCTTATTTTGTGCGTAACAAATTTTACTTTAAATCCCAAGTGCTGAAATTATACCTCCCTAAATACCCAAAAAATAGCTCATAAAGTGAATACGATAGAACAGTAAGATCACATCTTGTATATACTTTGTGTCAAACTGACGGTACACGCAGAGGAAGGGAACCACCGCGACGTACGTTTTACCCTGCGGCTTCATCAGGTGATGTGTGATATTATATAGATAGAAGGGAAGTAGAAATTATCAAAAGGTGTTCTCCACCTGTGCAGAGATATGATGACTGTTATTATTATGGGGTTATGGTTTTTTAAAGGTTTTGATTATTACTATATCTTTATGTTTTAACCCCTTAAGGACGCAGGGTTTTTCGGCTCATTTCTCGCTCTCCAACTTCAAAAATCCATAACTTTTTCATTTTTACGTGTACAGACCTGTGTGAGGGCTCACATTACTTTCCCGTAATGTTATTTATTTTAACATGCCGTGTACTGCGAAGATGAAAAAAAATTCCAAATGTGGAAAAAATTTTTAAAAAACGCACGTCACGTTTTTGTGGGCTCAGTTTTTACGACTTTCACTCTTCGCTCCAAATAACACGCCTACTTTATTCTTTGGTTCGGTGCGATCGCGGTGATACCAAATTTATACAGGTTTTATTGTGTTTTAATACATTTTCAAAAATTAAACGAATGTGTACAAAAAAGAAAAAAAAATTTTTGCCATCTTCTGACGCTCTTGTAGAAACAGCACAACAAAATCTGAGATGTGTTTTCTCATTTAATCCTGAATGAATGTGTAAATTTGAGGACTAAATAATCATTTTATTGTCAAAATGTAATAGTTCCAAATAGAACCTCCATATTGTCTTAATTCTGAGGAGCCTCCCAAAGGTTGTTTTGAATACTTTGAGGGGTGCAGTTTTAAAAATAGACCGTTTTTAAAACACATGCGTTTGAATCTTTACGTTTGGCTGCTATGAACCTGTTTATCTTCATTTCTAGAAGTGCAGGCAGCTGTGAAACAGATTAAAACCAGCCAAACATGGTAAACATACAAAAATCCATGGACTGAAACCGCATGCTTTCAAACTGTCCAAAAACGTGACGTGTGGCATCACCCTTACTGTGTGAATTATAACACGTCATGAAAAAACAGTCTGAAAATAAACTCGGTAAGGTAAAAAAGTAATAAGTGTAAGTAAAAATTGAAAATGAGCTTAGTCTTTAAAATACAGCTCTTGCTGTAAAGAAAGGGCTGCAAACAAAGGGCCCTGTACATTTTATATATTGTATTCGGACGTCACGGTTGTTCTTTCCCGTGATTAACCTGTAGATGGCAGTGTTCTTCTGTTGTTTCTTCCAAGTTCTCCCTTACTGTTTTGAAACAATTCTCTAGATCAGTGATGGCGAACCTTTTAGAGACAGAGTGCCCAAACTACAACCAAAATACACTTATTTACTGTGCAACATCCCCCACCGGGGCCTAGCCCTTGAGGTGAGGCCTGGAGACAGCCGGGGCCCGCGGTACCGGAGTGGCTGGCGGTTGCAGCCTAAGCACGCTATTGTCACGGTGCTTGGTACGGGGGAACCGGAGGGCTGTCCTACAGCCTGGCAGGTCTCCAGCAGGGTGGTGTTGGCAAGAAATGATGAGGGAGAGGCTGCTATAGCGGATCTCCCTAGGGCAACCCCTTAATGTCCCGAGTGCGAGTCTCTGTGTGATGGACAGGGTGCCGGTGATGAAGGCAGCCGCATTAGCAGGGACCAGACGGAGACAGAAGTTGAAGAAAACAACTTACAGTTCTTTATTTGAACCGGCAGGAACCGCAGCAACGTGCCTTTAACAGGTAGATGGAGTGCTGAGATGCTTTTGGAGGGAGCCTCAGGAGATAGTTCACCAGCCTGGATGTAGAGGGCAGGCTGGGAGGCAGCTGTGTCCTGGTAGGAAGCTTCAGCTTGTCCTGTAGGGCTTCAGGTATCACCTTTAAAGGTAAGATGATACCCCTTTTCCTCACTACACTAACTCTAGTCTTAGACTCCACTCTTCAGAGGCAGGGGCTAGGCTCTTCCTGCTCTGGTATGGGCTAGACAGAGATTTCTCACTCACTCACTAAATAGACATACTAGAATAGTCTTCTCCAGAACATTCCTGGCCAGGGGTTTTATTACCTTCCTTTGGTCAGGTGGTGGCTGCTCCTCCAATCACATCTCAGCTTACAAAGGACAGGATGTAACACAGATCATTGGACAATAGCATCTTGCATCATACAAAATACTTAACTCCTGCCCTGCCAGGCAGGATTCACCACTGCAATACCCCTATGTCCTATCAGGACCATGTAGTGTAATGTGATTACATGCAGGTGGGACGTATTCGCAAACCCTCCCTCGCCATTGCATCGGCGAGGGTGTTGCATACCCCGGGGGCAATTGAAAGAGCCGCCCTCGGCTCGACACAGATGGTTTGGAGGGGGCAGAGGTGGATAAGGGCACTTCATGGGAAGTGCAGGATATGTGAGGTTGTAGGGACAAACCGCCTATGGACCTGGCAGACAGGCACCTGGGTTGGGGTGTCGGACCCGGAGACAACCATGTAAGCTTATGACAGTTGGTCGCTGCCGCACAGTAAACCGACTGTACAGTAGGAAAGTGTGGTGTCATGTCCTATGTACATCAATCCTTGCACAAGGCCGATATTGTTATATAACGCTTCTCCCTGGCCGGCAATTATATATTGTTGGGAGAGATGGCATTGCGTTAGCATATGCGACACGAGTACTCCTGACTGGCATCCTTACCAGGTAGGGTGAGCAGCCAGAGTGCGAACTCTGATAACACCCCCGGTCACCTAAAGACCGCAGTTTACGGACTACCCCCATGTTGCAAACATCGGTTGACGGGACAGGTAGCGGTCGGTCAGTGTTTGTTACACAAAAAAAGACGGTCCGACACAGCCAATCTAAAACCGCAAGCTTATGAAAGGGTAATGCAGACACTGGGCACATAGACAGTGTGCAAACAGGTTAATTCCGATGGCTTAGGAGCCCAAGTGGGTACACATCCTTGAAATTACAATCGTTACAGGAGAAGAGAAGAAGTGGCTGACAGATCGGTAGATAGGGCTACTCAGGGTTAGCACGTCAGAAGTAACCATAGCTACATCTAGGTTCCTGCGAGATAGCGAGAGAAGGAATAAGATGCACCCAGCCAGAGATGATACCGCTGCCTTTAACAGGTAGATGGAGTGCTGAGATGCTTTTGGAGGGAGCCTCAGGAGATAGTTCACCAGCCTGGATGTATGGGGCAGGCTGGGAGGCAGCTGTGTCCTGGTAGGAAGCTTCAGCTTGTCCTGTAGGGTTTCAGGTATCACCTTTAAAGGTAAGATGATACCCCTTTCCTCACTATACTAACTCTAGTCTTATACTCCACTCTTCAGAGGCAGGGGCTAGGCTCTTCCTGCTCTGGTATGGGCTAGACAGAGATTGCTCACTCACTCACTGATCTCTAGGATTCTCCTACACTGGAATCTCTCTGAGTGTTCTGAGACCCAGAACATTCCTGGCCAGGGGGTTTTATTACCTCCCTTTGGTCAGGTGGTGGCTGCTCCTCCAATCACATCTCAGTTTACAAAGGACAGGATGTAACACAGATCATTGGACAATAGCATCTTGCATCATACACAGATTAACTTCTGCCTTGCCAGGCAGGATTCACCACTGCAATACCCCTATGTCCTATCAGGACCATGTAGTGTGATGTGGGTACATGCAGGTGGGACGTATTCGCAAACACTCCCTCGCCATTGCATCGGCGAGGGTGTTGCATGATCCTGCTGGCAAGGGCAGAGGTTAAGTATTCTGTATGATGAAAGATGCATAGTGTCCATGATTTGTTGCACAGCTCCTGTGCTCTTTTGTAAGCTGAGATGTGATGGGGAGCACCACACCTGCCCAAAGGAAGGTAATAAAACCCCGGCCAGGAATCTCGGAGATCTTCAGCATGTATGAATCTCAAGAGAATCCCGGTCTCAGATTCTGGGTCTTTAGAGATATTCTCAGTTGGAATCTAGAGATCATGAGTGAGTGAGATCTCGATCTAGCCAATACCAGAGCAGGAGAGCCTAGCCCCGCCTCTGAAGAGTGGAGCCATCCACAACAGAGTTAGTGTTTGTGAGGAAAGGTACATCTTACCTTTAAAGAGTGATACCTGAAGCCACGGACAAGCTGAAGCTTCCTACCAGGACAATAGCGGCCTCCGCCTGCCCTCCTACATTCCAGGCTGGTGAACTAATCTCCTGAGCCCCTCCAAACTCACATCTCAGTCACTCCATCTACTGTTAAAGGCACGTTGCTGCGGTTCTGCCGGTTCAAATAAAAACTGTAAGTTGGTTCTTCTATCACTTACTTGTCTCCGTTGGTCCCTGCTAATACGGCTGCCTCATCACCGGCACACCTGTCCACACACAGGACTCACACTCGGGAATTAAGGGGTGCCCCATGGAATCGGCCTATAGCACCTCTCCCCATCATTTATGCCAACAACCACCCTGCTGGAGACCTGCCAGGTGTAGGAACAGCTCCCATCGTTCCCCGTAACCAAGCACCTGCATAGTGCTAGGCCGCAAACCGCCAGGCCACTTCCGGTAACGCGGTGCCCCGGCTGTCCCATGCGCTCTCCCCAACCCCTCAAGTGGCTAGGCCCGGTTGGGGATGTTTCATAAGTTATCCCAGACAATTCTCTTTCCGCATCTAAATTTTATAAATGTTTCCTTACAGTCTACTAGGTAACACACAAAATCCCAAAACGTGAGAAATTCATATAGTGACTTATCCAAACCAATCCATGTTTTTAAGGATCCTGTCCTTGGTGGCCCCTTGATTCGATCATCAACAGTGACACCTTTATAAAAGCAGAAGTGTCTGTAGTTTGTTTTTGGTTATCAGGTATGTTAATGAATGCCACGGAATGAAAGTTAGAGAAGACTGGCTGCTGCTCAATTAATCTAGAAAGTTCTAAGCGGCTTAGTTTTCAAAAAATAAGAGCTCATCCAATTTTACATTAATAAAAAATTTAAATCATTTATCCTTCTCCGGGGCATACATCACAGTAAATCCACAGAATATCACGCACTGCCCAAGAAATTTCTACAACCCAAGAGCCTCATCTCAGACTTTCTAAGTTTCTAGGCCTCTGTTAGCATGATACATGTCCAGAGAGGATAGACCTGAACATGACCATCACTCTGTGGAGAGAGTATCATCTTTTTTAAGTCTGATCTATTATCCACACGAGTCGCCCCTGCATCCCATCTCGGATCACAGGGCATACCCTGCCCTTCTCTGTTTGCAGGCGCCGCTGGTCCGAGCCACTTACCTCTCCAAACCTCTCCACTCTCCACGTTTTCTGCTCCTGTCCCGCTGTCGATCATGCAACACCCCCCAAACTTAAGAGGCCAGGCTTCCCCGGTTTCTATAAAAAGACGCTGCTCCCAGCATTCCCCTCCGATCTTGAGCTAAATGCACATCGAGAAAACTTCCCTCTGTGATTGTTTCCGATGTGTTGAACCTCCTGTTGTGACCCCGCACCTACATTCCGGATCTGCTTCTTTGCTGGCCACCCCTGAACCTATTGCTCCGTCCCTAACCTAGAACCGTTGCAGCCCTGTCTTGACCTCCTGCCTTCCCCAGACCATGAATTTGCCTGCCAATTTGTGTGCCTACCCTTAGCTGCCAGCCACCACAGACAAAGTCGCGCCTGTGGAGCACCTGGTGATACCACGCGCAGCAAGTTCCAACCCGCATTGCTCCAGATTTGTCGGCGAATCCCGGGTGCCAACTTAGAGGCCGTCCCAGTTTATCGGCTGTGTCATCGTCCGCGGTTGGTCCCAGGGGGTACACTACCCCAAAACCTGACGACTATTCTATCCTGTAAACATCAGGCTCGTTTACCCAAGCTCTAATGTGCTCCCCTCAATAGACAACGTACCTAACTAATATGTGGTTACCATCCACCCCAATGATCGGCAGTTTTTGGTGTCTAGATGGCACACCTTATATCTGGTGTCTTCTCCCTACTTGCTGCCCAGAAGGCTTGGCGTTTCCTTATTCCCAACCTCCGGTAACTACCCCTCTGCTGTGTCTGATGTCACCCCTCTGCTTGTCGATGTCAACACCATCTGCGAGCCTCTGGCCTGGGTCTGATGTCACCCATCTGCGGGTCTGAATTTTCATCCATCTGCTGGTCGGATGTCATCCATCTGCTGGTCTAATGTCACCCAATCTCTGGGTCTGATGGCACCATACTTCTGGTCTGTGTCACCATCTGCTGGTCTGATGTCACCACCATCTGCTGGCTGATGTCATCCCTCTGCTTTTCTGGATGTCACCCATCTGCTGGTCCTGATGTCACCCTCTCTGCTGTCTTGAATGTCCCATACCTGCTGTTCTGATGTCATCATCCTCTGCTGGTCCTGATGTCACACATCTGCTGATCTGATGTCACCATCTGCTGGGTTTGA
Source organism: Engystomops pustulosus (assembly GCA_019512145.1). Lineage (NCBI taxonomy): Eukaryota > Metazoa > Chordata > Amphibia > Anura > Leptodactylidae > Engystomops > Engystomops pustulosus. Next base: position 136,356 of record WNYA01000545.1, on the reverse strand, counting down.
AAATGTTCACACGCCCCTCTGCGGTCTGAAAGGTCACCCATCTGCTGTTCTGATGTCATCCCCCATCTGCTGTCGAATGTCCATCCACTGCTGTCTGAGTGGGTCATCTAATCCATTAGTCTGCTGGTCTGTATGTCCGTCCAAAACAAAAACCAACACACCCATCTGGCTGTTCTTAGCGCGGTGAAAAAAGTCACTGCCACTGCTTACGCCCTCAAATCTACTTAAAAATCTTCTAGCTAAACTACCTAGATCTCCTCTTCTTCTAGATCTTCTTTCGTTCGCTCTAATCTGATCTTCCTACGCAGGACAATGCAAAAGGAACCCGACCCCGTTGTGCGGTCAGGAACAACCAAGGTACAAGGTATTTTGTAAAGATGGAACCCTTCAAGAATGTTATCATGGGGCACCTATGACCCTCCATCATTCGGCTTGCATTTCAGGTAACAACGCTAAATGACCCAACCCCAGACCCCCAGTGGTAATCTCTTGTGTGACTGTTCTTCATATCGGGGAGGTTACAGGTCATTATTGGTGTCCCTGAAACTTTATCTTTCCTATTTCTTTTCCTCCTTTACCCTAATCTCTCCTCACCCTCCATTAGGTCCTGAGTCCTTTCTTTTCTATTTCGTTTATTTTCACCTTTCTTTTTTCTCCCTTAACTTTCTGTTTCCTTTTCGAAACTTTCTTCTTTCTTATGATGTATAGATCCACCACTGCAATACCCCTATGTCCTATCAGGACCATGTAGTGTAATGTAGGTACATGCAGGTGGGACGTATTCGCAAACACTCCCTCGCCATTGCATCGGCGAGGGTGTTGCATACCCCGGGGGCAATTGAAAGAGCCGCCCTCGGCTCGACTACAGTTGTTTTGGGGCACAGAGGGGGCTAAGGGCACTTCTGGGAAGTGCAGGCTATGTGAGGTGTAGGGACAAACCGCCCATGGTCCTGGAGACAGGCACCTGGGTTGGTGTCGGACTAAGACAAAAACATGTAGCTGTATGACAGTTGGTCGCTGACGCCATTAAACCGAACTGTACAGTAGGAAAGGTGTGGTGTCATGTCCTGTAATCCACTCCTTGCACCGGGGCCTGTATATTTGTTGTATCAACGCTTCTTCCCTGGCGGCAATTCTATAAGGTGTCCATCTGCATTGCGCTAGCACAGTGATGGCTAACCTATGGCACTGGTGCCAGAGGTGGCACTCAGAGCCCTTTCTGTGGGCACTCAGGCCATCACCAGAGATGACTCCAGGTATCTTCCTGCAGTCCCAGACAGACCAGGACTTGCTGTGCACAGAGCTATTTTAAAGTGACAGCTGTGCCTGGGACTATTTTCTGCTTTATTGGTGTCCTCAGGTGCTGGTATCAATGAAAACTGTGACAGAGCAGGGAGTATAAATCACAAATTACATTTCTGTGTTGGCACTTTGCGATAAATAAGCGGGTCTTTGTTGTAGTTTGGGCACTCGGCCTCTAAAAAGGTTCGCCATCACTGCGCTAGCATATGCGACACAAGTACCTCCTGACTGGTATCCTTACCCATGTATGAGTGGCATCCAGGTGCTAACTGTGTAACACCCCCGGTCCCCTAAAGACCCGCAGTTTACGGACTACCCCCATGTGCAAACCTCGGTTTGAGGGATCAGGTAGCGGTCAGTGTTTTACATAAAAGACGGTCCGACACAGCCACACTACAACCTGTAAAGCCTATGAAAGGGTTAATGCAGACTACTGGCATATATTCTGACAGTGTGCAAACATTTGGTAAGTTCACATTGGCTTAGGAGCCCAATGGGTACACATCTTGAACGTTACAAACGTTACAGAGGTAGATAGGCTACTCAGGGTAGCACGATAGTAAATGTCTCTTTTCCTGCAAAGAAAAGGCATAAAGAGTGCAAGCAGAATGTCCATACCTAGAAAGGAAGGCATTAAGTGCAAAATGATAATAAATAAAGTGGCAACTTTTCCTTGGAGTTGGCAAAAGTCTCACAGAAGGTCTTTAATGACAAAGTCCATCTTCTGGGTACAGCCCTTGATGTGGGGAAAAGTGCACTGAGAAGAAAAGGGTCTCCTCTTTGTGTAGAGGGACAGAGTCCTTTGGTAGGAATCTCTGCTGTGGCAGAGGAAGGGTGCTATCATAGCACAGGACAATGTATAATCTCTTGACTGAGATGAATAGGGATGTGAGTCTCAGGAAAGTCTCTGGCTCTATAGGGTAAGGGCAGAAATATACAATATGTACAAGGGACATAGTACCTGGAGAGGGCTACAGCCCTTCAGGGGTTACTCTGATGCACCTTCACTGGGTTCAGCAGGGACAGGATCCAAAGTCAGCAGGGAATCCTGTGCATCCTCAGCGGGAGTAGGTGCCGGCTGGGGACACCCGGTGGCAGTAGCGGGTACTGCAGGTGCAGCAACATCCTCCGGACCTTCAGGGGGAGGAGCGCTGTCGCCCGGGGTGTGGGCTGATCCAGCCGGGGGCTCAACTGAGCCAGGGACCACGGAGGGGTCCAGAAAGAAATAAACTGGGACCTGCGGCAGCGCCGCAGCTCCCTCCAGCTCCGGTTCTTCCGGGGCCGGGTCATCACCCCATTGGTAACCGGCAAGGGGAGATGCGGGCCTAGACGGAACCTCCGGACAAGGTTCGCTAGCCGGGATGTCTTCTCCCACAGAAGAGCCGCGGGACCTGGCAATACTCCCGGCAGGGGAGACGGTGGGGGTGGCGCCCTGGATCATGCCCGGCCCATGGATGGCAATGGGACCCGTACTCACGATTACCGTGGATGGGGCATTCACGTGGGTCACCGCCCGGGGACTCGCAGCCGAGGAAGAAGAGGTGTTCGGAGATTCTGGCCACTCGTCGTCCTCATACCAGTCGTCATACGGGAGGTAGCGGTCCTCATCGGAGTCGGGGATCCGGATCACACCAGCCGCCCAGGGTCCTCGGGGTCCCTCTTGCAGGGAGAATTCAATGCACTCGCCTGGCTTCAGGTTGTGCTGGCTCTCCGGCAGATCAGGCCTCTTGACAGACCGGCGGGGTATAAATACTTCCCGTCCGGTGTAGTCCTGAGTGGCGAAGCCATAGCCACGCTGCTTATCGAAGAACCGGACCATGCCGGTGGTGCGGTTCTTTTCCACCCAGGCTCCAGCTGTAGACCGGCCGGCCATGTAGCGTTGGGCCTCCTTCTCGCGGCGTCGCTGCTCCGAGACAGCGTCCCGGAGTCGCTGGCGGGCGGCCTCACCTCGGCCTCGAGGCTGCGGAGGTGCTGGTGCTGGGGCTCGTGGCTCCGGTGCAGGCTCGGATCTCCGTGATGGTCGGGCAGGTGCCGGAACAGGAGCGGGAGCAGCCGGAGGATCAGGAACCGTCACAGCAGGGCTAGCAGGCCGAACAGCAGGGACAGTAGGCCTCGGAACAGGTGGCACAGCAGCAGTAGGCCCAGGCGCTGGCTCAACAGGAGTCGGGGCCTCCCCACGTGGCACCTCCACGTGGGCCTGCGGTACCGGAATGGTAACCGGGATAGGTACGAGGAACCGCCCGGGTGGAACTTGGTACTCCGTCACCGTCTGGACATACCGCCGGGTGACGAATGCTCGGGTCAGTCCTCGGTGCAGCCGGTGCCCAGCAAAGGGCCTCCGGACCGGCTGCGCAGAGACCACCACCATGGTCTCCAGCACTTCAAAGAACTCAGGACGCTCCACAGGAGGGAAGGGCGGAGGACCCCACATGATGCTGTCCTCACTGTCCAAAATCCACTCGAGTTCTGGCCTTTCTCTGAGGCGGGGCAGGAAGTCCGCCTCTAGCCAGTAGGAGGAGTCCAAGTCCTTCCCGCCAAGAGCTGTGGCGGGCTCTAATTTTTCCTGCGCCACAGGAGGCAGGGTTCGCGCCATTCGCGCGTGGGTGGAGCTTGGTGCGTCATCTGGGTTTCCCGCCAGTGAAGGTTTTGGCGGGCTTGAATTATTTGCTGCGCCACAGTTTCTGAGGTAAAAATCTTCAGGCGCGGCAGCGCCGGATGTAGCAGAGCTGGTACAGTTCTTGCCAGGATTAACCTCTGGAGTGCTTGAGCGGCGCTCGACAGCACGTGGCAGCAGTATAACACAGTTCAGTCCAGAAACACACAAGTACTTGGGCCTAAAGCCGGATGGCAGCAGGGTTAGGCAGCACAGTCTTTTTAATAAAGGAAAGTCTTTAATGCCGTAATAAGGCACAGAAGTTTCAATCCTGTTCGTGACGCCACTTGCAACATCCCCCACCGGGGCCTAGCCCTTTGAGGTGAGGCCTGGAGACAGCCGGGGCCCACGGTACCGGAGTGGCTGTCGGTTGCGGCCTAAGCACGCTATTGTCACGGTGCTTGGTACGGGGGAACCGGAGGGCTGTCCTACAGCCTGGCAGGTCTCCAGCAGGGTGGTGTTGGCAAGAAATGATGAGGGAGAGGCTGTTATAGCGGATCTCCCTGGGGCAACCCCTTAATGTCCCGAGTGTGAGTCTCTGGGTGATGGACAGGGTGCCGGTGATGAAGGCAGCCGTATTAGCAGGGACCAGACGGAGACAGTAGTTGAAGAAAACAACTTACAGTTCTTTATTTGAACCGGCAGGAACCGCAGCAGCGTGCCTTTAACAGGTAGATGGAGTGCTGAGATGTGAGTTGGAGGGAGCCTCAGGAGATAGTTCACCAGCCTGGATGTAGAGGGCAGGCTGGGAGGCAGCTGTGTCCTGGTAGGAAGCTTCAGCTTGTCCTGTAGGGCTTCAGGTATCACCTTTAAAGGTAAGATGATACCCCTTTTCCTCACTACACTAACTCTAGTCTAATGCTCCACTCTTCAGAGGCAGGGGCTAGGCTCTTCCTGCTCTGGTATGGGCTAGACTGAGATTGCTCACTCACTCACTGATCTCTAGGATTCTCCTACACTAGAATCTCTCTGAAGATCTGAGAGACTTCTCTCTAGAATGACATACTGGAACCCTCCAGAACATTCCTGGCCAGGGGTTTTATTACCTCCCTTTGGTCAGGTGGTGGCTGCTCCTCCAATCACATCTCAGCTTACAAAGGACAGGATGTAACCACATATCATGGAATAGCATCTTCATCATACAAAGACTTAACCTCTGCCTTGCCAGGCAGGTTCACCACTGCATACCCCTATTTCCTATAGGACCATGTAGTGTAGTGGATTACATGCAGGTGGGACGTATCGCAAACACTCCCTCGCCATTGCATCGGCGAGGGTGTTGCATACCCGGGGGCATTGAAAGGCCGCCCTCGGCTCACGACAGATGGTTGGGGCACAGGGGGCTAAGGCACTTCTGGAAGTGCAGGCTATTTGAGGTGTAGGGACAAACCGCCCTGGCCTGGAGACAGGCACCTGGGTTGGTTGGCGGACTAAAGACAAAAACATGTAGCTTAGACAGTTGGTCGCTGAGCCATTAAACCGAACTTCCAGTAGGAAGGTGGGGTGTCATGTCCTGTAATCCACTCTTGCACCAAGGCCTGTAATATTTGTTAATCACCTTCTTCCCTGGCGGCAATTATAATAGTGTGTATATCTGCATTGCGTAGCATATGCGACACGATACCTCTGACGGCCATCCTTACCCATGTATGGGTGCATCCAGGTGCTACTCTGTAACACCCCCGGTCCCCGTAGACCCGCAGTTTCGGACTACCCCCAACTTGCGAACCTCGTTGAGGGATCAGGTAGCGGTCATGTTTTACACAAAGACGGTCCGACACAGCCACACTACAACCTGAAAGCTATGAAAGGGTTAATGCAGACTACGGCATATAGACATGTGGCAAACAGGTAACTCACATTGGCTTAGAGCCCAATGGGTACCATCTGAACGTTACAAACGTTACAGATTAATAGGCTACTCAGGGTAGCACGATAGTAAAATGTCTCTTTCCTGCAAGAAAAGCATAAAAGTGCAAGCATAAGTCCATCCTAAAGGAAGGCATTAAGTGCAAAATGAATAAATTACTGGCAACTTTCTGGTAGTTATCGGCAAAAGTTCACAGAAGGTCTCTAATGACAAAGTCCATCTCTGGTACAGACTCACTATACTAACTCTAGTCTTATACTCCACTCTTCAGAGGCAGGGGCTAGGCTCTTCCTGCTCTGGTATGGGCTAGACAGAGATTGCTCACTCACTCACTGATCTCTAGGATTCTCCTACACTAGAATCTCTTGAGAGACTTCTCTCAGATCTGAGACCTCCTAGAATTCCTCCAGAACATTCCTGGCCAGGGTTTTTATTACTTCCCCTTGGTCAGGTGGTGGCTGCTCCTCCAATCACATCTCAGCTTACAGAGCACAGGATGTAACACAGATCATTGGATAATAGCATCTTGCATCATACAAAATACTTAACTTCTGCCTTGCCAGGCAGGATTCACCACTGCAATATCCCCTATGTCCTATAAGGACCATGTAGTGTGATGTGATTACATGCAGGTGGGACGTATTCGCAAACACTCCCTCGCCATTGCATCGGCGAGGGTGTTGCATACCCCGGGGGCAATTGAAAGAGCCGCCCTCGGCTTGACTATAGATGTTTTGAGGGGGCAGAGGTGGCTAAGGGTACTTCTGGGAAGTGCAGGCTATGTGAGGTGTAGGGACAAACCGCCCATGGTCCTGGAGACAGGCACCTGGGTTGGTGTCGGACTAAGACAAAACATGTAGCTGTATGACAGTTGGTCGCTGACGCCATTAAACCGAACTGTACAGTAGGAAAGGTGTGGTGTCATGTACTGTAATCCACTCCTTGCACCAAGGCCTGTATATTTGTTATATCAACGCTTCTTCCCTGGCGGCAATTATATAGTGTGTATATCTGCATTGCGTTAGCATATGCGACACAAGTACCTCCTGACTGGCATCCTTACCCATGTATGGGTGGCATCCAGGTGCTAACTCTGTAACACCCCCGGTTCCCTAAGGACCCGCAGTTTACGGACTACCCCCATGTGCAAACCTCGGTTTGAGGGATCAGGTAGCGGTCAGTGTTTTACAAAAAAGACGGTCCGACACAGCCACACTACAACCTGAAAAGCCTATGAAAGGGTTAATGCAAACTACTGGCATATATGACAGTGTGCAAACATTTGGTAAAATCACATTGGCTTAGGAGCCCAATGGGTACACATCTTGAAACGTTACAAACGTTACAGAGGCAGATAGGCTACTCAGGGTAGCAAGATAGTAAATGTCTCTTTTCCTGCAAAGGAAAGGCATGGAAGTGCAAGCAGAATGTCCGTACCTAAAAAGGAAGGCATTAAGTGCAAAATGACAATAAATTACATGGCAACTTTTCCTTGGAGTTGGCAAAAGTCTCACAGAAGGTCTTTCATGACAAAGTCCATCTTCTGGGAACAGCCCTTGATGTGGGGAAAAGTGCAATAAAAAAGCAAAGGGTCTCCTCTATGTGTAGAGGGACAGAGTCCTTTGGAAAGAATCTCTGCTGTGGCAGAGGAAGGGGTGCTATCATAGCACAGGACAATAATCAGTTCAAGGTATGTCTCTTGACTGAGATAAATAGGGATGAGAGTCTCAGGAAAGTCTCTGGCTCTCTAGGATATGGGCAAAAAATATACATATGTATACAGTACCTGAAGTGGGCTACAGCCCTTCAGGGGTTACTCAGTATTGCTGGGTTCAGCAGAGACAGGATCCAGCTCCAGCAGGGAATCCTGTGCATCCTCAGCGGGAGTAGGTGCCGGCTGGGGACACCCGGTGGCAGTAGCGGGTACTGCAGGTGCAGCAACATCCTCCGGACCTTCAGGGGGAGGAGCGCTGTCGCCCGGGGTGTCGGCTGTTCCAGCCGGGGGCTCAACTGAGCCAGGGACCACGGAGGGGTCCAGAAGAAAATAAACAGGGACCTGCGGCAGCGCCGCAGCTCCTTCCAGCTCCGGTTCTTCTGGGGCCGGGTCATCACCCCATTGGTAACCGGCAAGGGGAGATGTGGGCCTAGACGGAACCTCCGGACAAGGCTCACTAGCCGGGATGTCTTCTCCCACAGAAGAGCCGCGGGACCTGGCAATGCTCCCGGCAGGGGAGACGGTGGGGGTGGCGCCCTGGATCATGCCCGGCCCATGGATGGCAATGGGACCCGTACTCACGATTACCGTGGATGGGGCATTCACGTGGGTCACCGCCCGGGGACTCGCAGCCGAGGAAGAAGAAGTGTTCGGGGATTCCGGCCACTCGTCGTCCTCATACAGCTCGTCGTACGATGGGTAGCGGTCCTCATCGGAGTCCGGGATCCGGATCACACCAGCCGCCCATGGTCCTCGGGGCCCCTCCTGCAGGGAGAACTCGATGCACTCTCCTGGCTTCAGATTGTGCAGCCTCTCTGGCAAGTCAGGCCTCTTGACAGACCGGCGGGGAATAAATACCTCCCGTCCGGTGTAGTCCTGGGTGGCGAAGCCATAGCCACGTTGCTTATCGAAGAACCGGACCATGCCGGTGGTGCGGTTCTTTTCCACCCAAGCTCCAGCTGTAGACCGGCCGGCCATATACCGTTGGGCCTCCTTCTCTCGGCATTGCTTTTCCGAAACAGCGTCTCGGAGTCGCTGGCGGACGGCCTCACCTTGGCCTTGAGGCTGCGGAGGTGCTGGTGCTGGGGCTCGTGGCTCCGGTGCAGGCTCGGATCTCCTTGGGCGACAGGTAGGTGCCGGAGGATCAGGAACTGCCGGAGGATCAGGAACCGTCACAGCGGGAACGGTAGGCCTCGGAGCAGGTGGAGCGGCAGCAATAGGCCCAGGCGTTGGCTCAACAGGAGTCGGGGCCTCCCCACGTGGCGCCTCCACGTGGGTCCGTGGTACCAGCATGGTAGCCGGGAGAGGCACGAGGAACCGCCCGGGTGGTGCCTGGTGCTGCGTCACCGTTTGGAAATCTTCAGGCGCGGCAGCGCCGGATGTAGCAGAGCTGGTACAGTTCTTGCAGGGATTAACCTCTTGAGTGCTGGAGCGGTGATCGACAGCACGTGGCAGCATTAACACAGTTCAATCCAGAAACACACAATTACTTGGGCCTAAACCCGGATGGCAGCAGGGTTAGGCAGCACAGTCTTTTCAATGAAGGAAAGTCTTTAATGCCGTAATAAGGCACAGAAGTATCAATCCTGTTCGTTACGCCACTTGCAACATCCCCCACCGGGGCCTAGCCCTTGAGGTGAGGCCTGGAGTCAGCCGGGGCCCGCTGTACCGGAGTGGCTGGCGGTTGCGGCCTAAGCACGCTTGTGTCACGAAGGGCTTCAGCTTGTCCTGTAGGGCTTAAGGTTATCACATTTTATTTTAAAAGGATAAGTGATACCGCTTTCCTCACACTACATAACTAAGTCTTAGACTCACACTCTTAGGAGGGAAGGGGTCTAGGGCTCTTCCTGCTCGGTATGGGCAAGACAAGAGATTGCTCACTCATCCACTTGAACCTAGGATTCTCCTACACGGAATCTCTTTCTAGAAGATTCTGTTTGACTACCCAGAAACATTCTGGCCCCAGGGGTTTTATTACTCCCTTTGGTCTGGGTGGTGGGCTTGTTCCTCCAATCACATCTCAGCTCCTTACAAAGGGACAGGAGTAACACAGATTCATTGGAACAATAGCATCTAGGCATCTAGCCAAAATACTAATTCTGCCTGCAGCGGATTCACACTGCAATATCCCATATGTCATATCAGGACATGGCTATAGGTGATTCTGTGGGTACATGCTGGCCGTCGGGACCCGTCATTCGCAAACACTCCTCGCCATGGCATCGGCCCCGAGGGTGTGTGCATACCCCCCGGGCCCCGGCCTCGCCACCCATTGAAAGAGCCGCCCTCGGTCGCCTACAGATGGTCTTGAGGGGGGCAGAGGTGGATAAAGGGCACTTCATGGAAGGTGCCCAGGACGATGTGAAGGTCGCTTTAGGGACAAACCGCCCATGTTCCTGGCACGAACAGCACCTGGGTTGGTGTCGACAAGACAAAAACCATTATATGCTTAGAACAGAGTTGGTCGCTGACGCATTAAAACCGAACGGTACAGTAAGAAGTTGTCTGGTATGTCATGTTCCTGTATCCACTCTGCACCAAGGCTATTTGATTCAGCATCTTCTGGCTGATATATCGTGGTGTATAATGCTGCATTGCGTTTAGCATATGCGACCGAGTACCCTCCTGCTGCATCCGGACCCATAGTATGGAGTTGGCATCCAGGTGGAACTCTCCTGTACACGAACCCCCCAGGTCCCTTAGGACCACGCAGTTTTACGGACTACCCCCCATTTGCAAACCTCGGTTTGGGGACAGGGTCCGGTCATGTTTACACAAAAGACGGTCCGACACGCACACTTACAACCTGTACAGCCTATGAAAGGGTTAATTGCAGACTACTGGGCATATATGACAGGGTGCAAACATTTGGGATAACTTCCTCATTGTGCTTAGAGTACCCAATGGGTTACACATCTTGAACGTTACAAAACGTTACACGGTGACAGCTACTAGGGTAGCAAGATAGCACCAATGTCTCTCTGTACTGCCTAGGAAGGATATTAAGGCCTAAAAGTGCATTTAGCGCAATGTCCCGTATAACCAAGGAAGGCATTGTAAGTGCTCAAACGTGATACATAAGATTAACATGGCAAACGTTCTTGGAGTTGGCAAAAGTCTCACAGTAAGGTCTCAATGACAAAGTCCATTGGCTGGGTACAGTGCCCTTGATGCGGGGCAAAGTGCATCTGAGAGCACAGGGTCTCACTCTATGTGGTATGAGGGACAGAGTCCTTAGGAAAGAATTCTCGCGTGGCAGAGGACAGGGGGTGCTACTCATAGCACTGGAAAAACAGTTAGGTACATCCTGATGAGTTAAATGATAGAGGAGATCTCAGGAACAGTCTCTGGCTTTTAGGGATAATGCGGACGTAAATACAAATTATGTACAAGTACCATGGAGAGGCTACAGCCCCAGGCTGTTTCGTGCATTCGCTGGGTTTCAGTTAGCGAGGACAGGATCCTCAGTCAGCAGGAATCCTGTGATCCTCAGACGGGATTAGGTGCCGCGTGGGAATACACGCCGGTCGGCGTTAGCGGGTCTGCAGGTTGCAGCACATCCTCCGGACCCTTCAGGCGGAGAAAGCGCTGCCGCGGCGTGCGGCTTTCCGCCGGGGGCTCAACTGCAGCCAGGGACCCCGAGGGGGTTCAGGGAAAGGAATAAACAGGAACCTGCGGCCGCCCGACGCTCCGTTCCAGCTCCGGTTCTTCTGGGGCCGGTACATCACCCAGCTGGTAACGGCAAGCGAGAAGGGGGCCTCGTTGGAAACCTCCGACAGGTTCACTACGCCGGGAGCGTTTCATCTCCCACAGGAAGCGCAGCCGGGCCTGGGCAATGCTCCCGCAGGGGAGACCGGTGGGCCCCCCGCCTGGGGTGGGCGCCTGAATTTCCATCGCACCGGCCCCATGGACTTGGCAATGGGACCCGCCCGAACTCACGATTACCGTGGATGGCGGCATTCACGCCGGCCTGGGTCAACCGGCCAGGGGGACTCGCAGCGAAGGAAACGAAAGAATTCGTTCGGGGATTACGGCCCACTCGTCGTTCCTCATACAGCTAGATCGGACCAAGATGGGTTAGCGGTCTCATCGGAGTCCGGGATCGGATCCCACAGCCGCCCGTGGTCCGCGGGGGACCCCATGCAGGAGAACTCGATGCACTGTCTGGCTTCAGATTGGTGCAGAGCTCTCCGGACAGTCAGGCTCTTGACAGACCGGCGGGGAATATAAATACCCTCCGTCCGGTCTCGTCCTGCCGGCGGTGCTGGCGAAGCCATAGCCACGTTGCTTGTACGAAAGAACCGGTCACATGCCAGTGGTGCGGTTCGTTCTACAACCCAAGCTCCAGCGTTAGACGGCGACCATATTACCGTGGGGCCTCCTTTCTGTCTCGGCGTTCGCCATCTGTTCCGACGATGACAGGATGTCTCAGAGGTCGGCCGGCTGGGCCGTGGCATCACACTCGGCTTTGACGGCTGCGGGGACGGTGCCGTGGTGGGCTCGGGGCTTCAGTGTGCAGGCTCGGCTCCGCCCCTTTGGGCGGGAAAGGTAACGGGGAAGGAAGCCGTCGGGAACCGCCGGTAGCTACCACGACGTCCAGGGACCGGGCCAAAGCGGGGATGGCATGGGCCGCAACAGCGGACTGGTAGGCCTCGGGAGCAGTGTGGAAGCTAGCAGCAATAGGCACCCACGGCGTGGAGCAGACTAGGAGCCGGGGTCTCCATAGTTGGCGCCGGCGCCTCCACGTGGGTCCGCGGTACCAGCATGGTAGCCGGGAGAGGCACGAGGAAACGCCCGGGTGGTACCTGGTGCTCCGTCACCGTTTGGAAATACGTCCTGGTGACGAAGGCCCGGGTCAGTCCTCGGTGCAGCCGGTGTCCAGCGGAGGGTCTCCGGACCGGCTGGGCAGAGACCACGACCATAGTCTCCAACACTTCAAAGAACTCGGTACGCTCCACAGGAGGGAATGGCGGAGGACCCCACATGATGCTGTCCTCACTGTCCAAAATCCGCACGAGTTCTGGCGTTTCTCTGAGGCGGGGCAGGAAGTCCGCCCCGAGCCAGTGGGAGGAGTCCAAGTCCTTCCCGCCAAGAGCTGTGGCGGGCTCTAATTTTTCCTGCGCCTGCGCCACAGGAGGCGGGGTTCGCGCCCTTCGCGCGTGGGTGGAGCTTGGGGTGTCGTCTGGGTTTCCCGCCAGTAAGGGTTTTGGCGGGCTGGAATTACTTGCTGCGCCACAGTTTCTGAGGTAAAAATCTTCAGGCGCGGCAGCGCCGGATGTAGCAGAGCTGGTACAGTTCTTGCAGGGATTAACCTCTTGAGTGCTGGAGCGGCGCTCGACAGCACGTGGCAGCATTAACACAGTTCAATCCAGAAACACACAATTACTTGGGCCTAAACCCGGATGGCAGCAGGGTTAGGCAGCACAGTCTTTTTAATAAAGGAAAGTCTTTAATGCCGTAATAAGGCACAGAAGTATCAATCCTGTTCGTGACGCCACTTGCAACATCCCCCACCGGGGCCTAGCCCTTGAGGTGAGGCCTGGAGACAGCCGGGGCCCGCGGTACCGGAGTGGCTGGCGGTTGCGGCCTAAGCACGCTATTGTCACGGTGCTTGGTACGGGGGAACCGGAGGGCTGTCCTACAGCCTGGCAGGTCTCCAGCAGGGTGGTGTTGGCAAGAAATGATGAGGGAGAGGCTGCTATAGCGGATCTCCCTGGGGCAACCCCTTAATGTCCCGAGTGTGGGTCTCTGTGTGATGGACAGGGTGCCGGTGATGAAGGCAGCCGTATTAGCAGGGACCAGACGGAGACAGAAGTTGAAGAAAACAACTTACAGTTCTTTATTTGAACCGGCAGGAACAGCAGCAACGTGCCTTTAACAGGTAGATGGAGTGCTGAGATGCTTTTGGAGGGAGCCTCAGGAGATAGTTCACCAGCCTGGATGTAGAGGGCAGGCTGGGAAGGCAGCTGTGTCCTGGTAGGAAGCTTCAGCTTGTCCTGTAGGGCTTCAGGTATCACCTCTAAAGGTAAGATGATACCCCTTTTCCTCACTACACTAACTCTAGTCTTAGACTCCACTCTTCAGAGGCAGGGGCTAGGCTCTTCCTGCTCTGGTATGGGCTAGACAGAGATTGCTCACTCACTCACTGATCTCTAGGATTCTCCTACACTGGAATCTCTCTTCTAGAAGATCTTTTGACTAACCCCAGAACATTCCTGGCCAGGGGGTTTTATTACCTCCCTTTGGTCAGGTGGTGGCTGCTCCTCCAATCACATCTCAGCTTACAAAGGACAGGATGTAACACAGATCATTGGACAATAGCATCTTGCATCATACAAAATACTTAACTTCTGCCTTGCCAGGCAGGATTCACCACTGCAATATCCCCTATGTCCTATCAGGACCATGTAGTGTGATGTGGGTACATGCAGGTGGGACGTATTCGCAAACACTCCCTCGCCATTGCATCGGCGAGGGTGTTGCATATGTATATAAATAATACTAAATCTGTCTAACCCCAAACTGTCAAAAATTCCTTTGAAACCTCTGATTGGGTCGTCCAAAATGAAGAAATACTGCAACGTTTCCAAGAAAAAAGTGTCATTTGCTGCGTCTTGTTCTGCAACTCCTCATTTACATCAGATACATCCAAAGGGCAAGACTGAGACAGATACGTGACACCAGCAGGGGGCAGTGTGTCCTCCTATCACTACTAGGGGTGACTGTCCTACACCATGGCCCCCACATCATCACACCAGCCGGGGGCAGTGTGTCCTCCTATCACTACTAGGGATGACTGTCTACCATGGCCCCCACATCATCACACCAGCAGGGGGCAGTGTGTCCTCCTATCACTACTAGGGGTGACTGTCCTGTACCATGGCCCTCACATCATCACACCAGCAGGGGGAAGTGTGTCCTCCTATCACTAGTACTGGGGGCTAGTACTGCAGCTATGGTTTATATACCATCTTATTTCTGTGCTTTATGTCTATAGAACCTGTTCCTCGCCCACACATAAGCGCTGAGGTGATGGAGGACACCGCGGACCTCTGTAACTTCACTCTCCATTGTACCACACCATCCAGTACAAGCCAATCACATCTCCCCCTGACGTGGCTATTATCAGACGCTGGAGTATTATATGGACTAAATGTACAGGAAGAATACTTGCAGACGGCAGTAAAGAGCGACTCCCGGGCCATGACAATCCACTGTATAGTCTGGAACCCGGTCGAGGGCAAGAACGTCTCCATCCAGGTGAAGGACATATGTGCAGCTGCAGGCGAGAGAGGTGAGGCCTACTGTGTAACAGTGTGTGTGGCTGTGTATAAGTGTGTGTAGCTGTGTATATGTGTGTGTAGCTGTGTGTAAGTGTGTGTGGCTGTGTGAACAATAAGTGACAATTACCTGGAGGTTTAGTGGAGATGACGACTTGTCGACATCTGGCTATCTCCTGAGCATCCCTATTCTTCTATGGCTCTCAGTTCACTGGGCGGTACAAAGTCTGAAGACTATTTACATTGACATAAGGGACTGAACTGAGGACGCCGGGATTTACACGATAACGTTGTACACAACCAATAGAAGAACAGAATCCTATCATGCAATGTCACAGTCTATGGTACGTCTACAAATTTCCAAAATTTGTGGGACCAAACAAGTCATTTGTTTTGGGTCATATACTAGGTTACTGCGTATCACTCGGAGACACTCTAAGCTTATATACAGTCACTTAATGGGTGGTCTGGAATCATGATGATGGTCTATCAATGTCTGAATTGTGGAGCCCAACATCATAAACATGAGAGATGGAGGCGGCATGTGTTTGTCTCCGTGCTCCTTGTACTGGTCAGAAGCCATAACTGCAGCCACAGATCCTATATAAACAAGTGGCAGCGTGGCTATACAGTAGTTACGTCTTCTGGCCCCATATGGAGCACAAACCAACTGCCTCCGACTCTGACCTAGAAGTTGATAGCTAAACGGGGTCAAGCGCTGACATCAGACATTGATGGCCCCAATTTTAATTCCAAGAAACCCCTTTAAGATCTCTGGTTATCTTACGACTATTTGTGGTTTACAGAACCCGTTCCTGTTCCATATGTAGCGCGGAAGGTGATGTGAGAACACCCCGGACTTGTGTAACTTCACTCTCCATTGTATTGTTACCACCCGATGCATCACATCTGTCCTACACATGGACATTACCCGTCATACCAATATAGTTTGAGAGCTGATGGAAATAATTTACAGAAGGCATGAATAAAATGACAGGACATGAAAATCCAGTGTACAGTCCAAACCGGTGGACCAGAAGAAGGTCTCCATCCAGCTGCTAGGACAGATGATGTGCAGATTGAAGGTGAGAGAGGGGTCGTCTGTAGTATAAATACTTAGATATAAACCATTATATATGTATATATATAAAGAGATCTTGTAAGTTTGTGGGGGGCTATTATCAATTATTTACAACATAAGCTTTTACTGTAACCTGCAATACTGTACAATAAGGGACATATCTCAGTGTAATAACCAGGCCACCACTAGTAGGCGCTCCTGCATATGCACTTATTGCTGCACCCGTGCTCTTCAATCTGCCGGTGATGTTAGATTAACCTCTCCCTTCATTCGTTACTCTCATGCACGTCTCCAGAACGGATAGCATTCGCGTCCATGAGGCCTAATATACAACACACAAATTCCTAAATGTCCAGGTCATGGGCAGTTCTATGTGTATGTGCCTTAAGGTAAAATACAAGTATTTTAGGCTTATTTTATAAGTTATAAATTCTAAAGAATAAAAGTAAATGAGAGAATTGTAAAAGACTGTGATCAAATTCGAGAACACTTTTAGATACTTGCAGGTTATTGGTGTTAAAGGGAACTGTCACCAGGAGAGCCATTTTTAGCACTCCCCCACCCCACAGAGCATAGTACATACAATGCCAAAGAGTTTTTGTATAATTAAAAAAATTGTTTTACAGAAAAAAGATATTTTATAACCTTTCATTAGCATCTGCTGTGTGACTAGGCAATCGTTCCTGGGAGTGGCTATAGGGACCCACTCCTCATGTGTCCTTTTCAAATATATGAAAACCCCATCACTTGGCTTAGCAACGCCCCTACTCCTCTCAGCCAATCCCTAGTGATGGGAGTTATTAATTTATTTGAAAAAGAAGGACGCATGGAGGAGCTGTTCCCGGGAGGGGGGTGCTCCTTTATAGCCACTCCCAGGGCGCGACTGCCTAGTCACACGCAGCATGCTAATGAAAGGTACAATATAACATATTTTTTTTCTGTAAACCTATTTTTTATACAAAGACACTTGGCGCGCAGTATGTACTATGCTCTGTGGGGACTGGGGGAGGTACGAGAGTTGTTGCCCAAGTCGTGATTTTCTAGAATGCTGCATCTTTACAAAATCACAAACTCATTCAAGTCCCCAAGAAGGTTGGGCGAGAAGAGACAAATGCAGGAGAGGACAGGATAATGGAGGCAGCGCAGCTGCACCACAAACGGTCCCATGCGACACAATCGCAGGGCACACAACTATGAAATACCTGTGCGGCCATTTTAGACTTGAAGAGCGTGCATAGTGCGACAAAAGTGCACAGGCGACCCTTAGTAAAATGTGCCACCCAATGTGTTTTTTTTTTTAAATGTACAATTCTCAGTGGATAAAATACCGAAATGCTTCCCAATCCCTCCTGAGTATAACAATCCCCATATGTGTTGGTGACTGCCTGTATGGCACAGCCAGGGCAATGAAGGGAAGCTGCGCCAATCGAAGCAGATTATTCATTGTTTACAATTTATTGGTAACGAGGACCTGCTGGTTTTGCGGAAAGGTAAGTACAGAGTTTGTTATTTATAAACTTAAGTTTAGCCGAGGTTTTGGCTATACAGTAGGTGTTTTTTTTTTTACAGGTTAGCTGCTCAGTGTGTTACCGGATAACATTGGCAGCCCCGGTGACTGGCAGACCCAGGCACCCCCCCCTCAGGTGTCAAATCCCTTTAAAGAGCCCCTTGCATGCTGCGGTATGCCCGGTCACTTCGGGTACTAGCTCGTTCCAGGAGCTTGACGTAATAATACTGCATAATCTGGAACTCGCCTCCCACCATGCAGTACTATTACGTCAAATGACAGGAAGGGGTTAATAAACACATCCGGACTCCAATGAGAGAGTAGAACCATTTCAAGGAAGATCAGAAGCCAATGGACAGCAGTGAGTTAAAATGAGTGTCACAGCAAAGGGGCCATGTGATATTCATTTGTCTTGTTTATAAATTAGCAAAATATCTACATTTCTGGTATTTTCTGTCATGATGGGAGGGCAAGTGTATATCAATGAGCAACAAAGAAATTTTGAACAATTGGTGCAAAGAAACGAGAGAGAGAAAAATGTTGAGGGTCTGAACACTTTCCTTGCCCACCTGTACACAGCACCTCCCCAGTAATACAGCACTCCATGTATAAATAATAACATTGTACTCACCTTGAGCTGAAACAAAATTGAGTGAAACATTTAAGGGGTCGAATACTCTTCTGCACCCACTATATGTAGCATTCTCTTCCCTAATCTCAAATCGTGGCCATCACAAAATGTGTAGTGATCCGGACGGCTCCCTCTTCTCCTTGGCTCCTGTACGGGGTGAAAAGCAAGTTCCTAGAGATGCCCATTAAGATTTGTTTTAATCACAATTATTTTCTTACCAGGTGGGAGATGCTTATCTTCTGATCATAAAGCTCTACAATGTGTCCTCTTCCTGGTGCCGCTTATAGTATCTCCGGATAGAGCCGATGAGAGAAAGTGGGTACATATAAATTTAATACACTAGATCAGTGGTGGCGCACCTATGGCACGGGGCAGAGGTGGCACTCGGAGCCCTTTCTGTGGGCACCCAGGCCTTCAACCCCAACACAGAATTGCCAGCTAGGACTCAAGGCTTGCCCTGTGATCCAATACAGCCCAGGACGTGCCATGCTCGTGCTATTTTAAAGAACATCCTTGGCTGCCAGGACTACAGGAGGAGCAGAAGGGTTGGATAGAGAGGATTGTCATTGGAGCTCCTGATACTGGGTCCCTGATTCTTCCTCTCAGGGGACCTGGAGGGAAGCTATAATCCAAATTTCTCCATCATCTTTCTATTGTATGGTGAACTCAGGAGGCAATACGATAAAAACCTGTGAAAGCAGGGATCATAAGTACTGATTATTTGTCAGTTGGCACTTTGTGAATATAGTGGGTTTTGGTTGTAGCTTGGGCACTCTGTCTCCAAAAGGGTTCACCATCACTGCTCTAGACCCACCTCAACATCGTGCCCTATTCCGCCTTCCATAATGATGACCGGACCTAGATAGGTCATCAGTATGGATTGGTGGCGGTCCAATGCCTGAGTTCTTGAAACCCCAGTGGTGGATGGGTCCAGAGCAAAAGCTGCGGCCATTTGTATGGGGCAGTCTACCATTTATTAGTTGAGGGTGGGGGGTGTAAAAGTTTGAGGATGGCCATTTTTCTATTTCTCCTCAGATCCACCAGGAATATGAGCATTGAATTCACATGAAGTGACAACATGTTAACCCAATATGTTCAACTGGAGGTTCTCCATCACCATTTATTTGAAGGCTGAGGGGACTTGTGGCTTCCATCCCAGCCTGGCGCAAGCTCTTCAGACAAGTCAGCGCAGACTGTGCCATTACGTCATGTAGGAAGAGTGTACCTACCAGAAGAGCAAGTCCCTGGTAAAACGTCTCTCCCAACATTCCTAGAGACGCAAGCGACAGCCGCAGCCTGGGGGCCTCCAACCATGGTTTCCACCACAAGGGGAATTCCCAATAGAAATGACCATTTTTAAAAACCAAGCTCTATATAAAGACATTATTATGGTTATTGACGATTTAGACAAAAATGATTCTTCCACTGAAAATAGATGATGTCTCCATTTATCGTAAAAAAAGAGGATAAGGAACGGCACTGACCCATGGAATCTTCTAGACGATCCATTTATGGAAATACTCACATGTAGCAGACAAAAGTAGGGAAAAATGCACAGGGAGGGAAGGCTGTTGCAGGACATCACATAGTTACAAGTATAACATGGCATCATTTCGCGGCTCTCGGCCTTCATCCGGTTACCGTTCTATATCCTCTTTTGTTTACAATATGTATGGTGGCTTCTTTGGAATAGAGCACACACTGGACTCTATCACAGGTATACACACTTAATCCCAGCCCGATTAATCAGGAGAATGCATATGGCCGTTGGAGAACATAAAGAAATCCATAACGAGCCGTGTCCACCCACTAGTTTCTCTTTTGCTATTGTCTCTGTTTATCTACCTCCCATTATGACTCATCATTACTTTGCCCCTGACAATAGATGAATCACAGCTCATCTCTTTCCTCTCTGCACCACTGACCTCTGTATAGATAACAGATCCAAACCGTCTTACCTCATCTTCTGGTCACTCAGGCAGGTCCTCTTCCAACTTGCTCCCTAACTGCAGGACAGTAGGGACTGCACCGTTCTATTTATATACCTAATATGAGGAGCAGCACAAACAATACAAAGCTTCCCCATAGATTACATTGGGTCCCCATAATTTCTCTGGCAGCAAGTTTCTAAAGTGGTAAACAAGTTTCCAAACACACCTGTCAGGACTGTCATTTGTAGTAAACGGACTCTCTAAAAAATTCTTCTATAGCTGTTTAAAAGACTGGGTTCTCTTTAATTAGAGATATGTAACCCTTGTACAGGTCTACATAGTAGGCTATAGATTTATGTGAATAAGTAAGAGGAACTAACTGTGTCTAGGGGAAATATTAATGTCCACAAAGTTCAATGCTCCTCTGTCACGTCATATCTTCATGATCCCTAGTGAACGGTGTTTGCCAGGGAGGTTCCTGGTACAAGGTACAAAGAGATCCTTCTCCTGAAATCTTGAATAGACTTACCTACATTAAATTTTGGGTAGCTGCATTGTACTAGTGTATATAGATCACCCCAGTTGTTTACAATTTATGAATTTCCTAACTTCATAGGTTTATTATCTGCTGGATTTATGAAAGATAATGGGGCACATGTACTTACCCGTCGGAGGAGTTAACGAAATTGCATTGTCCGTGCAACAATGTATCCATTGTGCGTCGATTCACTAAGATCCTGCATGTGTGGCTTCCCCGCTCAGGTCCGCGAGTTCACCTTCTTCTTCCGTTGGATGTAAGTGCTTGGGCTTGCGACACAATTTGAAGTTAAATCCCAAGTGCTGAAATTATACCTCCCTAATACCCAAAAAATTGCTATAAAGTGAATACGATAGAACAGTAAGATCACATCTTGTATATACTTTGTGTCAAACTGACGGTACACGCGGAGGAAGGGAACCACTGCGACGTACGTTTTACCCTGCGGCTTCATAGGTGATGTGTGAATATTAATAGATAGAAGGGAGTATAAGATAATAGATAATTCAGAATATCAAGGCGTTCTCCACCTGTGCAGAGATATGATGACCGTTATTATTATGGGGTTATGTTTTTTTAAAGGTTTGATTATCTATATCTTTAGTTTTTAACCCCTAAAACGCAGGGTTTTTCGTCTCATTTCGCTCTCTCCAACTTCAAAAATCCATAACTTTTTCATTTAGTGTACAGACCTGTGTGAGGCTTATTTTGTGCGTAACAAATTTTACTTTCCGAAATGTTATTTATTAACATGCCGTGTACTGCGAAGCTGAAAAAAAATTCCAAATGTGAAAAATTGAAAAAAAAACGAATGTGGGCTCAGTTTTTACGACTTTCACTCTTCGCTCCAAATAACACGCCTACTTTATCTTGCTTCCGTGCGATCGCGATCGTAGAGCTACGGAGCAGAGCGTTAAGGGGTTAAGGAATGGGGTTTATTTACTAAGGGACGCACTTTCGTCACACTTTTTGGGATTCGCACAGCGTGACAGGTATTTAGCAGAGGGGATTATGTTGACGTGTGATGGATTTTGGCACAGCTGCGTGCTTTCATGTGACAGAATCCGGGGGCGTGACGATCCGACTGATCCGGACTGAGCGGGATTTAACTTTCAAATTGTGTCGCAAGATCAAGCACTTACATGCACCGGGAAGAGAAGGTGAACTCCGGCGGAACTGAGCGGGGAAGCGACAGATGCGGATATACGGGCGCAGAATCTTAGTGAATCGTGGCACAGTGCATTCTGGTTGAACAATGCCCTTTTGGGGAATGCGTCAGGAGGGTAAGTAAATGTGCCCCATTGGGGCATATTTATCAGGACCTCTGCGCAAGCCCAGTGGCCCTTAATAATCGCAAATGCCAGCTTATTGCTAGCTTTTGCGATTATTTGCCCCGATCCGCCACCTTCACGCCAGTGGGGCGTGAAGGGGCATGAAGGGGGGGTTGCCAGACGGGAGTGAGCGGCATGGGGCGTTACTGTCCCGCGCCTGCGCACTTGCTGCTGCCTGGCGTAGATATAAACGCTTCGCAGCCTCCCGCCCCGCTCATCTAGGGCGGAAGCCTCTTGATGTATCGGGCTACGAATTTGCAGCGTGGGGGCTATCATACGCTGGCGCATGTGTATTAATGTCTGATTATTATTGTATTATTTTTTTATGGAGTAGAAAGACAACAACTGTATTTCCTCTTTGAGTAAATAAAGTTATCATTATCACTATTATATTATTGCATCATAGTGTCCGGGTAGGTCACATGACCTCCCTAAAGACGGCCCCTAAGGAGCAAAACGACCCAATGACTCCCAAACATTGTGCATGATTATAATCCAATTTTTTTTTTAATGCTTGTTGAAAGATCTGATAGTGAAGGTGTAAGGAAAATCATTTCAGACAACAAGTGTAATAAATGTCAATACACATAAGAAAATATCTAAGATACAATAATAAATACTGTAATTGACTACAAAAAAAAATACATCATAAGGTCCAAATTAAACCCAACAACACACATTTCTACAATTCATATAAAATAACCCAAACGTGTAATAGCACAAAATATATAGACTATATATATATATATATACATTCACTGAATTTCATGCCGCTTCGTATTTATCTATGTATCGGACTCTTCTGTTACCGTACGGAAATAACCCTCACGTAAATAACTTCAGGCGCACACGTGGAGGAGGAGCACTACTACATCCTACATGAAAGATGCCTTTGTCTGGGGGGGAGGAGCATTCTAAAAACGTATAAAATGTTAGAAAAAGAAAAAAGTCAAAATATTTTTTTAAGAAAGAACAAATAGCAGGATGTGGTTATTACCGCTCTTCCCTTCTCCGTGCATCGCGCTGAAGAGCGCAATGCTAGAGGAGGAGAGCCGACACTGCCGCCCTCTTATACTCGGCGGTCATGTCTCACCAGACCCAATATGCTGTGATTAACATCAGAAGTCACAGGGGTCGATGCAAAAAAATAAAAAAAAATAATAAAAAACTGGAAAATGTCCCCAGGGGTTTTTTATGACCTCATGGGGGCATATAAAGTATAAACACACAATATTAATAGATATTCATAAAAAATACACTTGCATTTCCCATATAAAAATAATACCCCGCTACACTAAATAAAACACTGCCATAGTCCGAGACTATACATATTGGGGGTCATTTACTAAGGGCCGATTGCGGTTACCAGACGTGTTACCCGAATATTTCCGATTTGCGCCGATTTCCCCTGCAGTGCCGGGATTTGGTGCACGCGATCGGATGTGGCGCATCGAATCAGCATGCGCGCGACGGAAATCGGTGGGCGTGGCTGAACGATAACCCGAGGATTCGGAAAAACCGCCGCATTTAAAAACGGAAAATGTGTCGCAGAGCTGCACTTACCTTCAATCAGCCGGCCTCGGTGTATTCAAGTGCGTTCGATGCTTTTCAGCGCAGCAGAAGCCACCTGGTGGACGCAGAGAACTGCCTAGTGAATCCCGGCCGGACCCGAATCCACCGCAGAGAAGGCGCCGCTGGATGCGAATGGACCGGGTAAGTATCTGCCCCATTATGTATCATAAAACAACAAAATATATAGGGGGTTCATTAATATGCTCATTTGAGTCAATTTAAGAATAATTAAAAAAAGTACTATAAATGCCCTGTCACTAGAGCCTTTTCAGGCTGCGTCACTAAGGGGTTAAGTTTCTTTTTAGATTGCAACGGTTCGCCTTATACCACAGTCTCCGACATCCACTCACCAGGTGGAAGCGATGACTTTCAGGTACTAAATCTCGTTCACAGAGATCACATGATCACCTGAGGACCACGGTTTTCCTGGGATTTTTGTATAAGCGGATACCTAACACAGGATATAGTATGTGCAACATCCCCCACCGGGGCCTAGCCCCTTGAGGTGAGGCCTGGAGACAGCCGGGGCCCGCGGTACCGGAGTGGCTGGCGGTTGCGGCCTAAGCACGCTATTGTCACGGTGCTTGGTACGGGGAACGGAGGGCTGTCCTACAGCCTGGCAGGTCTCCAGCAGGGTGGTGTTGCAAGAAATGATGAGGGAGAGGCTGCTATAGCGGATCTCCCTGGGGCAACCCCTTAATGTCCCGAGTGTGGGTCTCTGTGTGATGGACAGGGTGCCGGTGATGAAGGCAGCCTATTAGCAGGGACCAGACGGAGACAGAGTTGAAGAAACAACACAGTTCAGTTCTTATTTGAACGGCAGAACAGCAGCAACGTGCCTTTAACAGGTAGATGGAGTGCTGAGATGCTTTTGGAGGGAGCCTCAGGAGATAGTTCACCAGCCTGGAAGTAGAGGCAGGTGGGGAGGCAGCTGTGTCCGGTAGGAAGCTTCAGCTTGTCCTGTAGGGCTTCAGGTATCACATTTAAAGGTAAGATGATACCCTTTTCCTCACTACACAACTCTAGTCTTAGACTCCACTCTTCGAGGCAGGGGCTAGGCTCTTCCTGCTCTGGTATGGGCTAGACAGAGATTGCTCACTCACTCACTGATCTCTAGATTCTCCTACACTGGAATCTCTCGTTCTAGAAGATCTTTTGACTAACCCCAGAACATTCCTGGCCAGGGGTTTTATTACCTCCCTTTGGTCAGGTGTGGCTGCTCCTCCAATCACATCTCAGCTTACAAAGGACAGGATTGTAACACAGATCATTGGACAATAGCATCTAGCATCATACAAAATACTTAACTTCTGCCTTGCCAGCAGATTCACACTGCAATATCCCCTATGTCCTATCAGGACCATGTATGTGATGTGGGTACATGCAGTGGGACTATTCGCACACACTCGCCATTGCATCGGCGAGGTGTTGCATACCCGGGGGCAATTGAAAGAGCCGCCCTCGGCTCGACTACAGATGGTTTGAGGGGGCAGAGGTGGATAAGGCACTTCTGGGAAGTGCAGGGCTATTGGAGGTGTAGGGACAAACCGCCCATGGTCCTGGAGAACAGGCACCTGGGTTGGTGTCGGACAAGACAAAAACATATAGCTGTATGACAGTTGGTCGCTGACGCCATTAAACGAACATGTACAGTCGGAAAGGTGTGGTGTCATGTCCTGTAATCCACTCCTTGCACCAAGGCAATTATATGGTGTTGATATCTGATTGCGTTAGCATATGCGACCGACGTACCTCCTGACTGGCATCCTACCCATGTATGGGTGGCATCCAGGTGCTAATGTGTAACACCCCCGGTCCCCGTAGGACCCGCAGTTACGGACTACCCCCATGTGCAAACCTCGGTTTGAGGGATCAGGTTAGCGGTCAGTGTTTTACCCAAAAAGACGGTCCGACACAGCCACACTACAACCTGTAAAGCCTATGAAAGGGTTAATGCAGACTACTGGCATATGACAGTGTGCAAACATTTGGTAAATCTCATATGGCTTAGCAGCCCAATGGTACACATCTTGAACGTTACAAACGTTACAGAGTAGATAGGCTACTCAGGGTAGCAAGTAGCAAATGTCTCTTTCCTGCAAAGGAAAGGCATAAAAAGTGCAGAGCAGAATGTCAGTACCTAAAAGGAAGGCATTAAGTGCAAAATATAATATTAAATGGCACTTTTCCTTGTAGTATCTGGCAAAGTCTCACAGAAGGTCTCTAATGACAAAGTCCATCTTCTGGGTACAGCCCTTGATGTGGGGAAAAGTGCACTGAGAAGCAAAGGGTCTCCTCTTGTGTAGAGGGACAGAGTCCTTTGAAGAAAGAATCTCTGCTGGGCAGGGAAGGGTGCTATCATAGCACAGGACAATAATCAGTTCAAGGTATGTCTCTTGACTGAGATAAAAAGGGATGAGAGTCTCAGGAAAGTTCTGGCTCTTAGGGAAAATGGAGATAAATACACAATATGTACAGTACCTGAAGTGGGCTACAGCCTAGGGGTTATTCTGCATCGCTGGGTTCAGCAGAGACAGGATCCAGCTCCAGAAGGAATCCGTGCATCCTCAGCGGGAGTAGGGTGCCGGCTGGGGACACCCGGTGGCAGTAGCGGGTACTGCAGATGCAGCATCATCCTCCGGACCTTCAGGGGGAGGAGCGCTGTCGCCCGGGGTGTCGGCTGTTCCAGCCGGGGGCTCAACTGAGCCAGGGACCACGGAGGGGTCCAGAAAGACATAAATAGGAACCTGCGGCAGCGCCTCGGCTCCTTCCAGCGCCGGTTCTTCTGGGGCCGGGTCATCACCCCATTGGTAACCGGCAAGCGGAGAAGTGGGCCTCGTTGGAACCTCCGGACAAGGTTCACTAGCCGGGATGTCATTTCCCACAGAAGAGCCGCGGGACCTGGCAATGCTCCCGGCAGGGGAGACGGTGGGGGTGGCGCCCTGAATCATGCCCGGCCCATGGATGGCAATGGGACCCGTACTCACGATTACCGTGGATGGGGCATTCACGTGGGTCACCGCCCGGGGACTCGCAGCTGAGGAAGAAGAAGTGTTCGGGGATTCCGGCCACTCGTCGTCCTCATACAACTCGTCGTACGATGGGTAGCGGTCCTCATTGGAGTCTGGGATCCGGATCACACCAGCCGCCTATGGTCCTCGGGGCCCCTCCTGCAGGGAGAACTCGATGTACTCTCCTGGCTTCAGATTGTGCAGTCTCTCCGGCAAGTCAGGCCTCTTGACAGACCGGCGGGGAATAAATACCTCCCGTCCGGTGTAGTCCTGGGTGGCGAAGCCATAGCCACGTTGCTTATCAAAGAACCGGACCGTGCCGGTGGTGCGGTTCTTTTCCACCCAAGCTCCAGCTGTAGACCGGCCGGCCATATACCGTTGGGCCTCCTTCTCTCGGCGTCGCTGTTCCGAGACAGCGTCTCGGAGTCGCCGGCGGGCGGCCTAACCTCGGCGTTGAGGCTGCGGAGGTGCCGGTGCTGGGGCTCGTGGCTCCGGTGCAGGCTCGGATCTCCTTGGACGACAGGTAGGTGCCGGAGGATCGGGAACCGCCGGAGGATCAGGAACCGTCACAGCGGGGCTGGCAGGCCGCACAGCGGGAACGGTAGGCCTCGGAGCAGGTGGAGCGGCAGCAATAGGCCCAGGCGTTGGCTCGGCAGGAGCCGGGGCCTCCCCACGTGGCGCCTCCACGTGGGTCCGCGGTACCAGCATGGTAGCCGGGAGAGGCACGAGGAACCGCCCGGGTGGTACCTGGTGCTGCGTCACCGTTTGGAAATACGTCCTGGTGACGAAGGCCCGGGTCAGTCCTCGGTGCAACCGGTGTCCAGCGGAGGGTCTCCGGACCGGCTGGGCAGAGACCACGACCATAGTCTCCAGTACTTCAAAGAACTCCGGCTGCTCCACAGGGGGGAATGGCGGAGGACCCCACATGGTGCTGACCTCACTCTCCAAGATCAGCACGAGTTCTGGCGCTTCTCTGAGGCGGGGCAGGAAGTCCGCCTCGAGCCAGTGGGAGGAGTCCAAGTCCTTCCCGCCAAGAGCTGTGGCGGGCTCTAATTTTTCCTGCGCCACAGGAGGCGGGGTTCGCGCCATTCGCGCGTGGGCGGAGTTTGGTGAGTCATCTGGGTTTCTCGCCAGTGAAGGTTTTGGCGGGCTTGAATTATTTGCTGCGCCACAGTTTCTGAGGTAAAAATCTTCAGGCGCGGCAGCGCCGGATGTAGCAGAGCTGACACAGTTCTTTGCAGGGATTAACCTCTTGAGTGCTGGAGCGGCGCTCGACAGCACGTGGCAGCAGTATAACACAGTTCAATCCAGAAACACACAATTACTTGGGCCTAAACCCGGATGGCAGCAGGGTAAGGCAGCACAGTCTTTTCAATAAAGGAAAGTCTTTAATGCCGTAATAAGGCACAGAAGTATCAATCCTGTTCGTGACGCCACTTGCAACATCCCCCACCGGGGCCTAGCCCTTGAGGTGAGGCCTGGAGACAGTCGGGGCCCGCTGTACCAGAGTGGCTGGCGGTTGCGGCCTAAGCACGCTATTGTCACGGTGCTTGGTACGGGGGAACCGGAGGTCTGTCCTACAGCCTGGCAGGTCTCCAGCAGGGTGGTGTTGGCAAGAAGTGATGAGGGAGAGGCTGCTATAGTGGATCTCCCTGGGGCAACCCTTTAATGTCCCGAGTGTGAGTCTCTGTGTGATGGACAGGGTGCCGGTGATGGAGGCAGCCGTATTAGCAGGGACCAGACGGAGACAGAAGTTGAAGAAAACAACTTACAGTTCTTTATTTGAACCGGCAGGAACAGCGCAACGTGCCTTTAACGGTAGATGGGTGCTGAGATGCTTTTGGGGGAGCCTCGGAGATAGTTCACCAGCCTGGATGTAGAGGGCAGGCTGGGAAGGCAGCTGTGTCCTGGTAGGAAGCTTCAGCTTGTCCTGTAGGGCTTCGGGATCACCTCTAAAGGTAAGATGATACCCTTTTCCTCACTACACTAACTCTAGTCTTAGACTCCACTCTTCAGAGGCAGGGGCTAGGCTCTTCCTCTCTGGTATGGGCTAGACAGAGATTGCTCACTCACTCACTGATCTCTAGGATTCTCCACACTGGAATCTCTCTTCTAGAAGATCTTTTGACTCCCCCAAACATTCCTGGCCAGGGGTTTTATTACCTCCCTTTGTGTCAGGTGGTGCTGCTCCTCCAATCACATCTCAGCTTACAAAGGACAGGATGTAACACAGATCATTGGACAATCGATCTTGCATCATACAAAATACTTATTCTGCCTTGCCAGGCAGGATTCACCACTGCAATATCCCCTATGTCCTATCAGGACCATGTAGTGTGATGTGGGTACATGCAGGTGGGACGTATTCGCAAACACTCCCTCGCCATTGCATCGGGAGGGTGTTGCATATGTATATAATACTAATCTGTCTAACCCCAACCTGTCAAAAATTCCTTTGAAACCTCTGATTGGGTCGTCCAAAATGAAGAAATACTGCAACGTTTCCAAGAAAAATTGTCATTTGCTGCGTCTTGTTCTGCAACTCCTCATTTACATCAGATACATCCAAAGGGCAAGACTGAGACAGATACGTGAGTGTCAAAAAATATCTATATTTTTTATTTTTTTGTTGACGTCATCCCCTTCCTTCTCTGACCTGTAAGATTGTGTCATTTCCCTTACAACATCCACGTCCCTCGTTCGTTTCCTCTTTCTCCACCACCGCACTCATCATCTTCAACATGAAGCCCCAGGAATCCGTGAAAGGTTTCTACGCTCTATTAACAGTCCTGATCCTGCTTGTTCCAGGTGAGTCTGGAGTTTTTCCTAAATAATTTATAGAATGCCATCCATCCGAGAGACATCCCAGGAGATAAGGTCATCACTGGTGACCTCAGACAATCAGTAGAATGAGATGATCCATCAAGGGCTGATGGAACCCTATATAGTAGATGGTGGTATTATGTAGGACTAAGTAAACCAAATAATGGAGAACATGCTGCCGAAAAACTCAGCTCTGGACCTTAGTGATGGAGTCTGATGGAGATGTTGTGGATGAAGAGGCAATGGGCAATGGATGGGGCATTTTTAGGACTCTGAGGAGTGGGATTTTTAGAAAGGACATTTCTTACCTTTCCCTAGGGCAGTGGTGGCGAACCTATGGCACGGGTGCCAGAGGTGGCACTCAGAGCCCTTTCTGTGGGCACCCAGGCCATCACCCCAGGTGTTGAAAGAAGTGCATTATCTTTGGAAGCCATCCTGCTGGACCCACCATTCTTCCTGTACAGAGAGACCCTGGAGAGAATTTGTCCTCCTTCCTTCAACTGTATTGGTGGCCTCAGGGGGCCGATACGATTACATGATTTGGAAGAACTGGTAGCAATAAGTTGCGGCTTAAAATGCCATGTTGGCACGTAACTGTAATTAAGTGGATTTTGGTTTGCAGTTTGGGCACTCGGTCTCTTAAAGGTTCGCCATCACTGCCCGAGGGGGCTGCTAGTTTAATGGGGTAAAATCTGGTGGCAATGTCACTATAAGAGCGAGCAGTTCCTACATCTCTGATATCCTAGTGTCATGATCTTCCACATACATTAGTTCTGAATACATCAGATTTTTCCGGACTTATTTAGCAACGTTCTATCGAGTAATGTGGTTTATTGTGCAAACGGCCTCCCTTATATGTCCACATCTGCTTTGCAAAAATTAAAAGAGAACTTCAAATTTTGTTGTAAACTTGTGTCGCCCTTTAACATGCCGTCTCTGTAGCTGAAATCACCAGCTAAATATACAGTAATGCTGGTGGGAATGGAGAGGAACATGGAAACATTAACCCTTTACAATGTAAAGTTCTGGGCGGGGGCTTGCCTCTCTTCTAGACACAGAGAGGCAAGTCCTTGCAGAATGAGAGCAACACTGCTGGATATAACTTGAAATATTGGGGCACATTTACTTATCCATCCTGACGCGTTCCCCGAAAGTGCGTTGTCCAACGATAAGGCACTCTGGCACTATTCACAGTGCGCCCGATATCCTGCATGTGTCGCTTCCCCGCTCAGGTGCACCGGAGTTCACCTTCTTCTTCCTGGTGCATGTAACTGCTTGATCTTGCGACACAATTTGAAAGTTAAATCCTGCGCTCAGTCCGAATCAGTCGGATCGTCCGACGGCCCGCCCCCCTATTTTCTGTCGCATAGAAGCCAGCGCAGCTGCGCCAAAGAACGATCGGGTGCAACACAATCCCAACGCAGACCCCTGTTAAATACCTGTCCATGCCTTGTAATCCCCGAAAAAGGTACAAAGTCGGACAAATGAGCAGCTTGACCCTTAGTAAATGAGCCCCATTATAGTTAAATTATAGTAAGCATTAGTGATGAGCAGACCCATCAAAATACACATCCAGGTACCGAACCCCCACCAGTAACACCCACAATCAGTACTGGCACCAGTTGTGGTTGCTTACTGTTTAAATGCCACTGGCATTAAAGTGGCACTTAATAAGTTCGGTACGATGAAGTTCGATAATGAAGTTCTGTACGATCCCGGACTTTGCGGTTTGGGTGCGTTCATCACTAGTGAACATCTTACGGGACTTTTTTGTGCTTCTTTTCTTGACTGGAAGCTGTTCTCAGACACCGGAGACAATCTCCTTCCAGAACTCCAACTGCTCCTGAGATTCCTATTATTCTTTACACACATTCTTTATGCAAAGGATGAAGGGGCTTCAAAGTGGTGCCGGGCAATTTAGAATGAAAAAAAAGGCGCACGGCCCCGCCCATGGTGCATGGCCCCGCCCATGGTGCACGGAGATAATTTTTTTTCCAAAATGATGGAAACAGGAAGCATCTGGAATACTTTTAAAGAGCCCTGTGTTACCTGCCTGTGATTCGTGAGCTTATAGACCATCCTCAATCCCCTACAAGATCTGGCCTTTTTCCATTTTTACCTTTTTGTTTCTCCTCTCTACATTCAAAAAGCCATAACTTTTTCTCCCCCATGTACAGACCCCAAAAAACCCCAGAAACATCCAGGAGGAGGCGGATATGGAGCCGAATCAGTGCTCCGCAGCAGAGGCTCCAAATGTGAATGGAGAACCCCTCTGTTCCCATGTCCCAGCAGTGGGATATTTTTTACCCCATAGACATTACCAGTCTTGTGGGACACCCCTTGGCTCTAATCACCTCAGTGAAGCTCCTGATGGTTGACTATGCAGAAAATAGGATGAAACGTGTAGGGCGAGGATAGAGCACCTAATAGGTCAATAATGGGACTGCCCTTGTAAGGGCGGGAGCAATAAAACTCTGGGGCCAGGAGGTAATAGGGATGAACTAGGGTCTTTTTTACCATGTGACCGAAATCATCCTATCACATGAACTTGGACCTTGGACAGTCAGGAAATGAGGTGGGTTTCATATATCCTGGCCTCTCCACAATCACCTCCAGCAATGGTCCGTTCCATACTGTATAGTAGCATTGGTAACATTGGTTTTAAAGTGTGAGCTGAATTCAGTCATTTGGGCTCAATTTTGTAGTTTTATTAGGTATACTACCCGAGCATTCGAGTTGTTTGTTCAGCATATTTTAATTTTAGATGTTTGGAATAAAAGTTATGTTTTAATTGAGAGAACTCACCAATGCAGAATTTGTATTATTTCAGGCCCCTTAAGGTACTTTAACCCAAGGGGGTCTGATTGCACTTACAATGTACTGTAATACAATTATATTGTAGCATATTGTAAATTTACAACTGATCTTTACAGATCTGGCTTTATGTTGGGCCCAGGAGTTTCTATAAGACTCCAGGCTGACGACCTATCAGTGCCCAGCGGATATATCTTATTATTATATATCTTATAATTATTTGTTATGTTCTGTGTCTGTAGGAGGTGAAGCAGTGGAGCATACACCGGCTCTACTACACGAGGAGGTCACTTTCTCATATGTTCCTACAGAGAAGACGGCCACAATAAGTGTAGTAAGATGGTGGTTTGATGGGAGCGGAGGAGGTGTCTTGATAATGCTCATTGCTGGGGATAACCATCATTCACCTCACACTCAGTTCACTGGGCGTCTACAAAAGTCTGAAGACCCTCTTACATTGACCATAAGGAACCTGACTATGGAGGACGCCGGGATTTACAGGATTGACGTTGTACAAGAAAATAGAATACCAGAAAACTATTCATGGAATGTCACACTCTATGGTGCGTGGTGTCTCTATAATGTGGGGTGTCTCCTATAATGAAAATATAATGACTTAGTAAAATATAATAGTTGCATTAATAATTCCAGTAACAAATGTAATGTTCACATCATCACACCAGCAGGGGGCAGTGTGTCCTCCTATTACTACTAGGGGTGACTGTCCTATACCATGGCCCCACATCATCACACCAGCAGGGGGCAGTGTGTCCTCCTATCACTAGCCACGTTGCTTGTCGAAGCACGAACCGGACCCATGCCAGTGGTGCGGTCTTTCCACCCAAGCTCCAGCGCTGTTTAGGAACGGGCCGACATATACCGTTGGGCTATTCTTCTCGGCGTCGCTGTTCCGGACAGAGCGTTCTCAGAGTAGCCGGCGGGCGCTCCCCTCGGCCTTGAGGCTGCGGGACGGGGTGCGGTTGATGGGGCTCGTGGCTCCGGTGCAGGGCTCGGATCTCATTTGGCGACAGGTAGGTGCGGAGGATCGGGAACCGCCGGATATAAGGAACCGTCACAGCGGGGACTGGAGGGACGCACAGCGGGGAATGAATGGTAGGCCTCGGAGGGTGGAGCAGCAGCAATGGCCACAGGCGTCTGGATTTTTTGTTTGCTCGACAGCGAGTCGGGGCCTACACACGTGGCGCTCCAGTGGGTAGCGGTACCCAGCATGGTAGCAGGGAGAGGCACGATGGAACGCTCGGGTGTAACTGGTGCTCCGTCACCGTTTGGAAATAACGTCCTGGTGACGAAGGCCCGGGTCAGTCTCGGTTGCAGCCCGGTTGTCCAGCGGAGGAGGGTACGGACGGTGGCATGAGCCAAGACCATTAGCTCCAACACTCAGAACTCGGTACGCTCTACAGGAGTGGGGGAAGGGCGGCGGACCCACAGTGATGTTGTCCTCACTGTCCAAAATCCGCACGAGTTCTGGCGTTTCTATGAGGCGGGGCAGGAAGTCCGCCCGAGCCAGTGGGCAGGAGTCCAAGTCCTTTACCGCCAAGAGCTGTGGCGGCTCTAATTTTTTCTGCCGCCTGCGCCACAGGAGGAGTCGTTTCGCGCCCTTCGTTGACGTGGGTGGAGCTTGGGGTGTCGTCTGGGTTTCCCGCCAGTAAGGTTTGGCGGCTGGAATACTTGCTCGCGCACAGTTTGAGGTAAAAATCTTCAGGCGCGGCAGCGCGGATGTAGCAGAGCTGGTACAGCTCTGCAGGGATTAAACTCTTGAGTGATGGCGGCGCTCGACAGCACGTGCAGCATTAACACAGTTCAATCCGAAACACACAATATTGGGCTAAACCAGGTGGCAGCAGGGTTAGGCAGCACAGTCTTTTTAATAAAGGAAAGTCTTTAATGCGTTACATAAGGCAAGAAGTATCAACCATGTTCGTGTGGACGCCACTTGCACATCCCCCACCGGGGACTAGGCCCTTGAGGGAGGCCTGGAGACAGCGGGGCCCGCGGTACCGGAGTGGCTGGCGTTTGCGGCCTAAGCACGCTATTGTCACGGTGCTTGGTACGGGGAAACGGAGGGCTGTCCTATAGCTGGCAGGTCTCCAGCAGGGTGGTGTTGGAAGAAATATAGAGGGAGAGGCTGCTTATAGGGTCTCCTGGGGCGGCGGCAACCCCTAAGTGTCCCGAGTGTGAGTCTCTGGGTGATGGACAGGGTGCACGGTGATGAATGAAGGCAAGCCGTATTAGCAGGGACCAGACGGAGACAGAAGTTGAGAAAGAGAAAACACTTACAGTTCTTATTTGAAACCGGCAAGGAACAGCAGCAACGGCCTTAACGTTAGATTAGGCGGGAGTGCTGAGATGCTTTGGAGGGAGCCTAGGAGCTAGTCACCAGCGGATGTAGAGGGCAGGCGGGAAGGCAGCGAGCTTGGTCTGGTAGGAAGCTCGCTGTGTCCT
The DNA here is from genome assembly GCA_019512145.1 of Engystomops pustulosus. Lineage (NCBI taxonomy): Eukaryota > Metazoa > Chordata > Amphibia > Anura > Leptodactylidae > Engystomops > Engystomops pustulosus. The sequence continues at coordinate 101,835 of WNYA01000545.1, read as the reverse complement.
GTAGGGCTTAGGTATCCCCTTTAAAGGGTAAGATGATACCCCTTTCCTCACTACATAACTCTAGTTCTTTAGACTCCACTCTTCAGAGGCAGGGGCTAGGCTCTTTCTGCTCGTATGGGCCGAGGACAGAGAGCTCACTCACTCACTGATCTCTAGGATTCTCTACACTGGAATCTCTCTTCTAGAAAGATCTTTTGACAACCCCAGAACATTCTTGGCCAGGGGTTTTATTACCTCCTTTGGTAAGGTGGTGGCTGCTCCTGCAATCAATCTCAGCTTAACCAAAGGACAACAGGATGTAACAAGATAATTGGGACAATAGCATCTTGCATCATACCAAATACGTCTAACTTTCTGCCTTGCCAGGCAGGATTCACCTGACAATATCCCTCTATGTCCTATCAGACAATGTAGGTGATGGGGTACATGCAGGGGACGTATTCGCACAAACTCCCTCGCCATTGCATCGGCGGGTGTGATCTGTATATAATAATAACAAATCTGCAAACCCCAAACTGTCAAAATTCCTTTGAAACCTCTGATGGGTCGTCCAAACTGAAGAAAATACTGCAACGTTTCCAAGAAAAAGTGTCATTTGCTGCGTCTGGTCTGCAACTCCTCATTTACATCAGATACATACAAAGGGCAAGACTGAGACAGATACGTGCGTGTTCAAAAAAATCTATATTTTGTTATATTTTGTTGACGTCATCCCATTCTTCTTGACCTAGGCTAAGATTGTGTCATTCCCTGAAAAAAATCAACGTCCCTCGTTCGTTTCCTCTTTCTCCACCACCGCACTCATCATCTTAAACAGAGCCAGGAGAATCCGTGAAAGTTTATTACGCTCTCGTAACATCCTGATCCTGCGTCCAGGTGAGTCTGCGTTTTTCCTAAATAATTTATAGAATGCAATCATCGAGAGACATCCAGGGAGATAGGTCTCATGGTTGACCTCAGACAATCAGTAGAATGAGACGATCCATCAAGGGCTGATGGCACCCTAATAGTAGATGGTTGGTCTTAGTAGACTAAGTAAAACCAAATAATGGAGAAAACATGCTGCCGAAAAACTCAGCTCTTGACCTTAGTGATGGAGTCTGAGGAGAGTTGTGGATGAAAGGGCAATGGGCAATGGATGGGGCATTTTTAGGACTCTGAGGAGTGGGCTTTTTAGAAAGGACATTTCTTACCTTTCCCTAGGGCAGTGGTGGGCGAACCTTATGTCACGGGTGCCAGAGGTGGCACTCAGAGCCCTTCTGTGGGCCCCAGCCATCACCCAGGTGTTGAAGAAGGCATTATCTTTGGAAGCCATCCTGCTGACCACCATTTCCTGTTACAGAGAGACCTGGAGAGAATTTGTCTCCTTCTTCAACTGTATGGTGGCTCAGGGGGCCGATACGATTACGTGATTTGGTAAGAACGGTAGCAATAAGTTGCGGCTAAATGCATTAGGGACACGTAACTGTTAATTAAGTGGATTTGGTTTGCAGTTGGCAATCGGTATACTTAAAGGTTCGCCATCATGCCCGAGGGGCTGGGGGCTGCTAGTTTAATGGGTTAAAATTGGTGGCAATGGCACTATAAGAGCGAGCAGTTTCCTACATCTTGATAGCCTAGGTCATGACTTCACATACATTAGTTCTGAATACATGATTTTTCGGACTTATTAGCAACGTTTATCGGTAATGTGGCATAGTGTGCAAACGGCCTCCCTTATATGTCCACCATATGCTTTGCAAAAAATTAAAAGAGAACTTCAATTTTGTTGTAAACTGTGTCGCCTTTAACATGCCGTCTCTGTAGCTGAAATACAAGCCTAAAATACAGTAATGTGGTGGGGAATGAGGAGGAACATGGAACTTAACCTTGACATGTAAAGTTCTGGGCGGAGGCTTGCATCTCTTCTAGGACACAGAGGGGGTCATTTATTAAGGGGCCCCGATTCGCGGTTTCCCGGACGTGTTACCCGATATTTCCGTTTGCGCCGACTTGTACTTAAATTGCCCCCGGGATTTTGCGCGCACGCGATCGGTTGGGAGCATCGGCGATGGCATGCGCGCGACGGAACTCGGGGGGCGTGGCGAACGAAAAACGACGATTCGGAAAAACAGCGCATTTAAAAAAACCGAAAATGGTCGCATAAGGACCGCTTACCTCACCTGAGTCAAAGCTCGCGGCAATTCGGACGCGAGAGTTTACTTTCAGCGCCTAGCAGGCCACCTGGTGGACGGCGGAAGAACTCCTTATTAATACGCCGGACCCGAATCCAGAGCGGAGAAGCCGCGCTGGAAGAGATGGACCGGGTAGTAAATTTGCCCCAGAAGGGCAAGTTCCTTGCAGAATGGGAGCAACAATGGGTTAAACTTGAAATATTGGGCACATTTACTTATCTATCTTGCCGCGTTCCCCGAAAGTGAGTTGAACAACGATAAGGCACTCTGGCACTATTCCAGTGCGGCCGATATCCTGCATGTGTCGCTTCCCGCTCAGAGGCCACATGAGTTCACCTTCTTCATCTGGTGCATGTAAATGCTTGATCTTGCGACACATTTGAAAGTTAAATCCTCGCTTAGTTCGCCGCATCCAGTCGATCGTCCGACGGCCCGCCCCCTATTTCTTCGCTAGAAGCAAGCGCAGCTGCCGCCAAAGTAAGAACGATCGGGCGAAAAACACAATCCAACGCAGACCCTGCAAATACCTGTCCAGGCCTTGTAATCCCGAAAAAGGTTACAAAGTCGGAAATGAGCAGTTGACCCTTAGTAATGGCCCATTTAGTTTAAAATTATAGTTAGCATAGTGATGAGCCGACCCATCAAAATACACAATCCAGGGGTACCGAACCCCCACAAGTAAACACCACAATCAGTACTGGACCAGTTGTGGTTGCTACTGTTTAAAGCCACTGGCATTATGTGGCACTTAATAAGTTTCGTACGAATTGAAGTCGATTAATGAAGCCTGTACGATCCCGGATTTGCGGTTTGGTGGTGCGTTATCATAGTGAACATCCTACGGGACTGTTTTGTGCCTTCTTTCTTGACTGGAAGGCTGTTTCTAGACACGGAGACAAATCTCCTTCCAGAACTCCAACAGATCCTGAGATTTCCTATTATTTTTACACACATTCTTTATGCAAAGGATATGAGGGCTTCAAAGTGGTGCGGGCCAATGTAGAATGAAAAAAAGTGCGACGGCCCGGCCCATGGTGCATGGGCCCCGCCCATGGTGCACGGAGATATTTTTTTCAAAATGATGGAAACAGGAAGCATATGGCATACTTTTATATATATATGTTATATATATAGGGTATATATGCTTTTTTTATTGTCTTCTTTAAACGCCCCCCCCTGACTTACTGTTTATCACATTCTGTCTATGTTCACAACTGGAATATTTAGATCCATTTACTCATGTCTTTGACCGCTGCGTGAGTTATCCGCCCTTCCTTTCATTGACTGAAGTGGTCTCGGCTTCCGGTCATTTTCACATTAAATTACCAGCGTTCAAAGCCTTTGCCAGACTAAGAGTGTCGGATGACACTTTTGGTGAAAACGCGTTGGCCGGGTAGGCCTTAACCCACATCTGCATTGCGCTGTGCTGTGACTTACGGCGGAGTCTCTGTAATTTTAGTATCCAAGTTTTACCGGACACGAGCCTAATAAGAGCTATCAAGATTTTTGTTTCACGGTGTGCAGCACGCTGGATTATTTTCTTCCAAGTTTTGTCACGCATGAGGTTCCGTGCGGAAGCCGTGTCGTGCAAGCGTTGGTCGAATGAGTAGGGTGAGCAATATCAAAAAACGCATCTATATTTTCTTCGGTACTTTGAATACGGATGTTTTTTCTCTGCATACCCACAAGAAATGCCGCATCATACTGATGGTAACCATCAGACACCGCCAATAAAAACATCTTGTGTCAAGCACAAGCTTCGAGACTTCCCACCTCCCATCCCAAACACTGCGATAATGGGGACAGGTGAAGCCACATAGACAAAAGCGAGTAGCACAAGAGTTGGTGATAACAATCCAGAAGTGCTCCCAACATCAGACATACAATCTAAATAAGAGAGTGGGAAAAGCCAGTCAATACGGGAGGTACGCACATGGTGGGACTGTACCACAATTACAAAATTATTATCCAAACAATGATCCCAAGTGGGGTATAAGATCAAAAGATACCCTCGTATATATATATACTGAAGAATTTCAAAGCGTGGATGTGGAATGATGCATGAGTAATGCTCACTAGAACTTATGCAATTCACAATCTCTTGTGAACAAGTCAAAATTGGAGGAAATGACTAGAACTTACCAAACATGAAAAGTATATCAAATCAAATTGGAGTAGAAGCATGGAAAACCACGAAGATCAATAAATCCACTCATACGATTACAGAGGAATCCATAATGGAACTCAAAAAAAGTAAATTCCAAAGAGACCTATTGATTATCAAAAATGACCAGTCTATGACGGGGCAGACGAGAACAAAAACCTGGAACACCAAATACACCTAAAATCCATACCAAGAAAAAACGTGGTGGTAAACGCAATATGTGAAAAAACCCAGAGTGGTTTCAGGTTCTTCGGAAGCAAGAACAATTCCGATACAAAACCTGAAAACTTTCTGACACGGAAAGATACGAACCATATGCCAAAACAGTAACATATTACCATAATATAAGGGACTTCTACTCCACAGGGCAACAACGCAAAAGAGAGGTGCAGAAAGCCAGAAAAAAACCCAATACAACGATCGAAAAAGAGGAGTCAACCCAAATAGGCACTAGAGTCCATTAAACAATCTAGATGTCTTATTAAAACTCTCTAAAGTGGAACTTAATGAAAGATCAAAATAAGTTTGCGTAAACTTGGCTTCACTTTTGCCCGAGAAAGGAAAACTTTTTATCGCTTCTTCACGACATATTGGACCTTAAAATTCATCAGAACCCTTACAATCAGAAAACATTTTTCAGCCAAGAATCGCAATACTATCGATATGGACATCTCACATACTGACTAAACATATTCCAGGATTAATTTTTGGAACAAAACAAAAAAAACAAAAAAACATATCGATTTGTTGATCTCGATGACCAAACGGCAGATAAAGAACGAGATTGGTACATACTCCCTGCGACAAAAATCCACATTTTCTATCCGAAAAAGCCAGTGGTCCAAACCATGGACGCTTTTCAAGAAGCCGTTGGAAAAAGATTTAAAAAAAATTATTTGACATCTCCAAAAAAGGAAAACCGGCTAATTTCAACCACAACCAACATAAAGCCTAGAACGAATGAAAATAACAAGAACTTACCGTTCAAATGGCGGGACAAAGGGGGTTGTATTGTAGTCAGGACAATTGTTCTTACATCCAGATGGACACAAGAACTTCTTTAACGACACAGAGACTTACAGGGTTTTATCCACAACCTATAATAATTTCAAACAGATTTTTCTGAACATCATTACTGATGGTTATGCCCAGGGGATATTTAGCAAAAAACAAGTTATTAGATTAATGGTTATGAACCACAGTACCTTCCTACAATGCATTACGAAAAGTAATAAGGGCCAACACCCCGCCACCTATGCCGCCCTAGGTATCTGGCTCGGTGTCCCCTTACTAATGACATCTCATGCGAATGGCCGACCCCCCATGCAACTTCTGCAACTAGAACCCCGGTATCTTAAAGACACGGAGATGGCTACGAGCCTTACAAATGTCACATGGATGATTACTAACAGTTGGCTAAGATGTGAGTTGATCTCCCTGTACACAGTATACTCACTAATGTTGCATTATCAGCAATAGAATATTCACATGAAAAATACGAGCACATTACAGTGACCAATTTAAAGAATTCATCAAAGAAAACATATGGTTACTTGTTAAACATAAATTTGTTCTTTTTAACGATGTGTTTTATTTACACTCTAAGGAGTCCCTATGGGAGCAAATATTCCCTTCCCTCGCCAACCTGGTATGGCGTGGTGGGAAGAAATCCATCTCACAGTGACACCAATCCATCATGCGGGTCGCTTCTTTGGTTTTTTTTTACGGCAAGATACATCGACGACAGCCTTTTCATTTGGTCGGGCGATGTGTCTGCCATACCTAATTTCATCACTGAATGAACACTAAGCCTTCACTCTGCGTTTCCACCATCACATCAGTAAAACAAAGTAACGTTTCGGTATTTAAAATTTTGGGTACAACACCACATCATACAACACTCATCGCAAAGACATCTCAGGAAATACCTTTACATGCTCACAGATCACACACCAAACATACCATTACGTCAATCCCGGGGGAGAAACTCAAAGAGCCAAACGAAATTGCAGTTAAGAACATCGGACTACCTCTCATGAAGTCACCAATATTTCAAAAACAGATTGAAACAAAGAGGTATCCCCAGTGGCCAATTACAGAGACAGAAAAGAATAGTGTTTGTAAAGGGACAGAAATTCACTTTTGAAAACTCTATCTCAAAAAGAAACGAAATGTCAGGAACAAACCCACTGGTTGAATGGATACGCCCTCAATTACTACAGAATTTAAAAACATCATTCAGAAAAACTTACCATATTAACGACAAGATGATGAAAACACTGGCGCCAAATCTGTCAGGAGGGCTGCAGTTTGTAGTGTCTAGTCCGGGCCACCACAATAGGCAACATCATCTCACCCAGTTTCCCCATTCGAAGTAAAAGATAACAAGAGACCAAAACTGGTTGAGGCACATCCAAGGTTTTCCAACGCGGCTCACATCCTGCAAACTTGCAAATGTTTCACCTACCAAAACTTATTCAACCATGACAATACACAAGAAATCCTATTACATCATAATCAATGCATAGCGACAAGTGATATTATCATAGAATGCACCCAATGTAATAAAAAATATGTGGGGCCACTAAACGAAAGGTCAAGGTTAGAGTCCGGAAACACCTGGGGACCCATAGGAAAACAGCTCCTTCGAACACAAAAAGGCAAATATAGAGCATCCAGGCATTTTCCAGGGAATCCATGGGGGGGCAAAACTGATTCTCGAGAGGCTATGCCATGAGAAAAACTATCCAAACAAAGAGGAGGGCAGCATCCAAACACGCTCGTGGATTCGCGAAAGAGCATTGGATTATCCAACTGAACTCCAGATTTCCGTCTGGCCTTAACTACAGAAACGAAGTCATGTTTCATCATAGGGATAATCAAGTTAGTCCCCTCATTCCTTCATGCGATTCTCATCAGGTATATAGTGATATCCTCCATTATAGCATTACCAGGCAGTAATACAACAAGAGCTATATTGGACATGACAAAACATGCATGCTATCCACAATCACCACGGGTATCTTCGTGGGGAATCATTAACATGCAACATCAGTCAATGAATCCTTTCCTTGTTAAATTGTTTTTATCCATTATGACAGATTCAAGATTTGAATTCCCCCTATCGGACATTATACATAGTTAAAATAATGTAAAGAAATAGCGTTTTTTATATGACCCTCGCTCAAGAGCACAACTACCCACTACGTAATTCACATTGAATGTTTAAAGTGATGTGTTATATATGCTTTTTTTATTGTCTTTTAACGTTGCTTACCAGTTTTATCACCATTTGTCATGTCCAAAACTGATTATTTAAGATCATTATCCATGTTTTGACCGCTGGTGAGTCGATTCCGCCCCTTTCCATTTGCCATGAAGTGGTCTCCTGCTTCCGGTCATTTTCACCTTAACATCACCCATGCTTCAAAGCCTGTGCCATCATGACTAAGAGTGTCGGAGATTTTCTTGACACTAGAACCGCGTTGGCCGGAGTAGGCTAACCCATACCATCTGCATTGTAGCTGTGCTGGTACGGCGGTCGACATTTTTTTTTTTTTTTGTTTTTTTCCCAGTCTTGTGGACACCCTTGGCTCTATACCTCAGTGAAGCTTCATGATGGTTGACCTATGCAGAAAATAGGATGATGAACGTTGTAGGCGAGGGGATAGAGCACCTATAGGTCCCATAATGGGACTGCCCTTGTAAGGGCGGGAGCAATAAACTCTGGGGCATGAGGTAATAGGGATTAACTAGGGTCTTTTTACCATGTGACCGAAATCATACTATCACATGAACTGGCGGACATTGGACAGTCAGGAAAAGAGGTGGGTTTCATATATCCTGGCCTCTCACATCACCTCCAGCAATGTCCGTTCCATACTGTATAGTAGCTTGGTAACATGTTTTAAAATGTGAGCTCGATGAATTAGTCATTTGGGCTCAATTTTGTAGTTTTATTAGGTAGACTTTACCCGAGATCGAGTTGTTGTTCAGCATAGATATTAATTTTAGATGTTGGAATAAAGTTATGTTATAATGAGAGAGACTCACCAATGACAGAAATTTGTATTATTTCAGGCCCTGTAAGGTACTTTAACCAAAGGGGGGGTCTGATTGGCACTTACAATGTAGTAAACCCCAATTAGTATTGTAGCATATGTAAATTTACAACTGATCTTTACAGAATCTGGCATATGTTGGGCCCAGGAGTTTTATAAGACTCCAGGCTGACGCCTATCAGTGCCCAGCCGGATATATCTTTTATTATATATCTTTAATTATTTGCTTATGTTCGTGTCTGTAGGATTAGAAGCAGCTGGAGCATACACGGCTCTACTACACGAGGAGGTACACTTTATCTACGTTCCTACAGAGAAGACGGCCACAATAAGTGTAGTAAGATGGTGGTTATTTGATGGCGAGGGAGGAGGGTCTTGAAATGCTCATTGCTGGGGATAACATCATTCACCTAACACTCAGTAACTGTGCGTCTACAAAGTCGGAAGAGCTTCTTACATTGACCATAGGAACTGAATATGGAGGACGCCGGGAGATGTACAGGATTGAGTTGTACAAGAAAATAGAATACCAGAAAACATTCATGGAATGTCCCATCTATGTGTGCGGGTTGTCTCTATAATGGGGGGTGTCTCCTATAATGAAAAATCTAATGATTAGTAAAATATAATAGTTGCATTATACTGCCAGAGTAACAATATGTAATGTTCACATCAATCCACCAGAGGGGGCGTGTGCCTCTATTACTATAGGGGTGGTGATGTCATATACCATGGCCCACATCATCACACCAGCAGGGGGCAAGTGGTCCTCCTATCACTTCAGGGGTGATGTTCAATACCATGGACCCCACATCATCAACAAGCAGGGGGCAGTGTTCTTACTATCACTACTAGGGTGCCAGTACATACCTGGCCCCCCCATCATCCACACCAGCAGGGGCAGTGTGTCCTCCTATCATACTAGGGGTGACTGTCCTATACCATGGCCCCCACATCATCACACAGCAATGGGCAGCATGGTCCTCTATTCACTTCTAGGGGTGACATGTCTATAACCATGGCCCCAACCATCATCCACCCAGCAGGGGGCAGTGTGTCCTCCTATCACTAATAGGTTGACTATCCAACCATCGCCCCACATCATCACACCAGCAGGGGGCAGGGGTCCTCCTATCACTACTAGGGGTGACTGTCCTACACCCATGGCCCCCACATCACCCCCCCCCCCTACACCAGCCGGGGGAAGTGTCGTCTCCTATCACTACTAGGGATGACATGTCCTATCCCATGGCCCCCCACATCACACACAGCAGGGGGCTGTGTGTCCTCCAATCACTACTAGGGTTGACTTCTATACCATGGCCCCCCACATCATCACACCAGCAGGGGGCAGTGTGTTCCTCCTATCACTACTAGTATGAATGTCCTAATCCATGGCCCCCACATATCACACCAGCAGGGGGCAGGTGTTCCTCAAGCACGACTAGGGGTGGACTATCCATACCATGGCCCACATCATCCACACCAGAGGGGGCAGTTGTGTTCCTTCATATCACTTCTTTAGGGGTGACGTCCATACATGGCCCCCACATCTCACACAGCAGGGGGCAGGGGTCCTTCCTACATTACTAGAGGTGACCTGTCCTATAACATGGCACCCACATCATCACACCAGCGGGGGCAGTGTGTACTTCCTATCCCTACTAGGGTGAATGTCCTGTACCAGGGCCCTACATCATCAACACCAGCAGGGGGATAGAAGTGTGTCCTCCTATCAATAGTACTGGGGGCTAGTACTGCAGCTATGTTGTATATACCAGCTTATTTCTGTGCTTTATGTTATAGAACCTGTTCTCGCCCACAATAAGCGCTGAGGTGATGGAGGACACGCGGACATCTTGTAACTTCACTATCATTGTACCACACCATCAGTACAAGCCAACACATTCCCCCTGACGTGGAGATTATCCGACGCTGCGTATTATATGGAGTAAAGTCAGGAAGGAATACTGCGACGGGCAGGAAAGAGCGCCTCCAGGGCCATGACAATTCCACCGAGAGTCTGGAAACCGGTCGAGGGCAAAAGAACGTTCTCCATCCAGGTGAAGGACATATGTGCAGCGCATGACGAGAGAGGTGCAGCTATGTGTACCAGTGTGTGTGGCTGGGGATCAGGGGTGTAGCTGTGCTATGTGTGTGTAGCTGTGTGTAGTGTTGTGGGGCTGTGTTAAGGGGTGTGGGCGGTGTATACGTGTGTGTAGATGTGTCTAATGTGTGTGGCTATGTGTAGAAGTGTGTGTGGCTCTGTATAAGTGTGGGGCTGGATATTGTTATATATGTGGATGTGGATTGTGTTAAGAGTGTGTGGCTGTGTATAAGTGCGTGTGGGCTGGTACAAGTGTGTGTGGCTGGGTATAAGGTGTTGTAGCTGTGTAATATGTGTGTTGGTGGTATAAGTGTGTGTTGTGGGCTCTGTATAGGTGTGTGGTGCTTGATATAGGTGGTGTGGACTGAGTATAAGATGTGTGGCTGTGTATAAGTGTGTGTGGGCTGTGTATAAGTGTGGTGGCTGTGTACTATGTGATATGGCTGTGTATAAGTGTGTGTGGTGCGTAATACGTGTAATGTTGTAGTGTGGATTAAGTGGTTCGGCTGTGGATAGGTGTGTGTCGTTTGTGTATTGTGTCTGTAGCGGTGTGTAAGTGTTTGTGGCTGTGTATAGATGTGTGTGGCTGTGTATAGTGCGCTGTGTGGCTGTGTATATATGTGGTGTGGCTGTGTATAAGTGTGTGTAGCGGTTGTGTAGGTTTGATGGTGTTGTATATATGTGTGTGGATGGTGTATAAGTGTGTGGTGGGCTGTGGTGATATATGTGTGTGGCTGTGTATATATGTGTGTGTGGCTGTGTATACAGGGTGGGCTGTGTTGTTTATAAGGTGGTGGCGATGTGTACATGTGTGTGTGGCTGTATATGGGTGGTGGCTGTATAAGTGTGTGTGTGGCTGTGTATAAGTAGTGTTGCTGAATAAGTGTGTTGGCGGTATAAGTGTGTGTAGCTGGTATTAGTGTGTATGCCTGTATATATGTGCAGGGTGGGCTGCCAATAGAGAAGCTTTTGGACATAAAACTGTGCATTTTGCCTATGAAACGCTGAGTAGAAGCAGGCCTGGAAAAGCTGGGTCTGTCTAATCTAAGTTGATTAGTTTTGCTGGAGGGGCTTCACTAATTATGGGGCAGAATTCACACTGGGATCCACCTGGGGAGTTTGGAGTTTGTGTACTGCCAAATAAAGCTGGCTGAGGCCCGTCTTCACCTTACTCACTTGTGTGAATTCCGGGTGTGCTGGTCGTCGGCTTAGGAGACGACGATCCCGGAGCTTAATCTCCTACAATATGTGTGTAGGTGTTGTATAAGTGTGGATGCAGGGCGCACCTGCCATTAGAGGCGAGTGAGAAATCTCGTAGGCGGCGACGCCACCTGCTGGCGAGGGGCGGCATTGGCGCCGGCCGTCCATGCGGGAGGTACCAACCGCGTCTGCTATGCTGCCGCTTGGAAACCCACCGTGTGCCGCCAACCGGGACCTTGCTGGCGCCGCCGGCAATTGTTCTGCCGTCCACTGACCACCTCCCAGGTGACCCAACCAGCTCTCCCCCGCCTCTGCTATGTTCCGCCGCCTATCCCCACCTCTCCTCACTCTTGCTACGTTACGGCTCCCTCGTCCCGTATATCCGCTCTCACCCTCCTCTGCTCCGCCCCCCCTCTCCTCCCTTGCTACGATCCTTCTGTCCCTCATCTACGTTCATCCACCTTGACTCCGCTCCGTCCTCCTCCGCTCAGTCCCCCCCTCTCTCCACTCTTGCTCCGCTCCGGCCCCTCCGCTCGGGCCCCCCCCTTCTCCTCCACTCTGCTCGCTCCCGTCCTCCTCCAATACGCTCGGGCACCCCCTCCTCCGTCGGCCCCCCCTTTACCCACTCTGCTCAGCTCCAGGATCCAACCGATCGCTCGGCCCCATCTCCGGCGCGGCCCCCCCTTTCTTCCACTCTGCTCCGCTCCAGGCCTCCTCCGCTCGGCCCCCCTTATCCTCCACTCTGCTCCGCTCCGGCTCATCCGCTCCGCTCGCCCCCTCCTTTCCGCTCGGCCCACCCTTCTCCTCACCTGCTCGATCCCGGCCTCCTCGCTCCGCCGGCCACCTCCTCCGCTCGGCCCCCTTCCTCACTATGACCTGCGCTCCGGCTCTCCGCTCGGATCGGCCCCCTCCCTCCGCTAGGCCCCCCCTTTCTCCCATCTGCCAGGCTTTATGGCTCGCTTCAGGCAGCAGACAGATGGGTACACCCCTGTGGTATGCATGTTTTATGTATAGGGGGGTGGGCTGTTGTATATGTGTGCGGCGTCTGTTGTAAGTGTTTGTGGCTCTGTGTATATGTGTGTGGGTGGCTGTGTATCAGTGTCGTGTTGGTGGCTGTGTATATGTGTGTGTGTGACATGTGTATAAGGTGTGGTGTGTGGCTTGTGTATAAGTGTGTGTTTGTGTGGATGTGTATAAGTGTGGCGTGTGGTGGTGTGGCTTGTTTATAAGTGTGTGATGGGGGTGGCTGTGTATAGTGTGTGATATTAATAGTGATAAAAAGTAATGTAACAATTGTTCTCTTAGTGACCCCAAACACAATGGAGAGATTTACTTACGGTTCATTCACGATCCAGCGGCGGCGCGTTCTCGGGAGGATTCAGGGTTCTTCCGGCGATTCAACGAAGGCAATGCGCCCGATGTCCACCAGGGTTGCTGCCACTGCGATGAATTAAATAGGAGTGCACTGGTTTTCCGAATCAGTCGGGTTTTATTACGGCCACGACCCCCCAACTCCATAGCGAGATGCCAGCGACGATGCGCCACAATCCGACCCGTGCGCCAAATCCCGGGGCAATTCAGGGAAAATACGGCGCAAATAGAAAATTCGGATAAACCCCATCGGAAAAAAACGCGATTCAGGCCCTTATTAAAGACCCCCACAATGTACTATGTTCTGTATTATTACATCTGATGAAGGGGCAGTTTCCTCGAAACGGGTAATTGGTAAATCTTCATAAAATTTCGTATTGGGCACGTGCGTGTGGAGCTCCCAAACAATTATCTCAATATCCCCTGGCGCGTCTGTATTCCACTGCATCTCTAATACGTATTTTATCTCGAAGCAGAAATCTTTATGCATTATATAGATAATAAAACCCCTCAGTTTTGTAGTTATAGTTCCCCCCTCCTACCGTATATATTTGTGTTATAGCGTCTCCCAAATTTATGTCTATATTGCACTGCCAATACTTCCTGGATTTATGTCATAACCTATTTTCCTGAAAAACGGCCCCCGAAAATCAGACAAGTACAATTTTTTCAAGAAAATAGGAATATATATACAGGCGGAACACCCAGACTTATAGACGACCCTAGTACAGACGGAACCCTCTGCCCACATGTGGACCTCTGGTGACCTATTGGAGGCTTTTCTTTAGTCCAGGCTGCAATGAAGGTGTCTGTAATGAAGCTTTATTGATAATCCTGGTGAAAAAACAGCAAAAATTTGAAAATACAAGTGTCACTGGGGCAAATAAAATTTTGATCGGATCTACAATTCTAAAATATACGTTATTGATCTTGGTTAGTAACCCGGGGGTCCTGTATATATATTATATATACAAAAGGAAAGGCAGCAAAGCACTCCAATATAGTGAAAAAAAAATGGCGTCTATTCCACCTCCGCATGTTACGACCTTTGTCAAGCCCAAGGAACAGGGGTAACCATCACGTCATTGTCCTCCCCTGTGTAATGGGGGGGGGGGGAGTGTTTCAGTGAGATGTCCGTTCATTTTTAATTGTTTTCTAAAAATGTTATTTTTCTCCAGGGTGGGAGATCTCTTCATCTACTGATCATAAGACTTACAAGGGTCATGTTATGGTGCCGCTATAATGTATTCAGTATAAGAGCCGATGAGAAAAAAGGGGGAATGGGTTCATAGGCCAGACCCCCTCAAAGTCTTCACAGTCTTCAGTAATTCTTCATACTGAGGACCCTTCCTGCTACATGGTCATCAGTAGGGACCCGGTGGGGGGTGATTTGCGTATGACTCCCCTCTGGGTGCTGAGGGACCTCTTGGTGGTGGGGGGGTGAGACTCATCGTCAATAAATCCGATTGGACGATGATCTTCATCTTGCTTGATACTTTTCCTCTTTTCTAGGGCCTCCACAAACATGAAGTTGAATGCACAAAGATCAACATGCTAACAAATTACTAACAATGGTGCAGATCTCCCGCTACCATTTGATGGCCTGAGGGTCAGTCTCCATTCATGAGTAGACCTTCCAGCCTGGCACAAGCTTGCAGACCAGCGGTGCACTACGCGACTGAGATGTGTATCTTCCAGAAGGAGATTGAGCTCCAATCCGTCCATGGGAAAAAAAACCTCACCTCCCGACACAACGATGGGACACAAGTAACGCTGCACCCTGAGGACCTCCCCCCAAACCCATGTCAACTCACGACATTTTCTGCGGCTTTCTCATAAAAAAGCTAAAAAGTTTTTTTTTTTTTTTTTTTTTTCCCGGTATTATATGATACTAACAGCTCATTTCTCATCGAAATTGAGCGGTCGAGTTCGGCTTTGTAGAACGGAAGCATCTGGCAAAAGGTTCAGAACTGAACCAACAGGAGGAGCCATAACCCATAATAACACACATCAGGCCAAAGGACTGATTCATTCATAGCGAACGTGTCACCGGAAAAAAAACTTTTTACGTTTAACATATTATTTTTTTGCTAATAAAAAAAATTTCAACCAAAAGTAGCATGTCACTATCTGTATTAATAAAAAATACATAGGGGTCATTTACTAAGGGTCCCCGATTCACGTTTTGCCGACGGTTACCCGATATCCGATTTGCGCCGATTTTCCCTTGTATGCCCCGGGGATTTGGCCGAGCGAGCTGGGCCGGGGGCGGGTCCGAACGAAGAAAAAACCCGCGGATTCGGAAAAACCGCCGCATGCAAAAATAACATGTGTCGCAAGACTCGCGCTACCTTCCACCCGGAATAGGCGGTGAACTTGAGTGCATTCGCGGGCGTGGGGAACTTCAGTACGCAAGCGGCCATCTGGTGGAAGTCGGAGGAACTACTTTAGTGAATCCGGCCGGATCCAAATCCACGCAGAGAACGCGTCGTGGCTCGCAAAATGGACCGGGTAAGTAAATCTTTCCCATATATCTTAAATATGCACCCTGCATGCTTATATAGACATGACCAATCATTAATCACTCGACAATAGATGATGTCACAGATAATTCCTCCCCCTCTGTACACTGACTTCTATATAGATAACATTGACCCATCATTACATAATACTGACAATAGATGAGCACAGCTTATCTCCTCCCCTCCTGTAAATGACCTTCTTTCTAGAAACCACTGAACCCATCATTACATCACTACGAAATAGATGATGTTGTCACAGCTATCTCCTCCCATCCCTGTACAAAATGACCTCTATATGATAACACTGACCCATCATTACATCACTACTGAGAATAGTGATGTCAAGCTTATCTCCTCCCCCTCCCTTGTACAATGACCACTATATAGATAACACGACCATCATTACATCACTACTGCAATGCGAATGATGTGTCACAGCTTATCTCCCCCCTCCTTGGAAATGACCTCTATTTAGAAAACACTGACCCATCATTTAAATCATTACTTGACAATTAGTGATGTCACAGGCTTATCTCCTCCCACTACTGTACAATGACCTCTATATAGATAACACGACCATCATTAACATCAATACTGACATAGCATGTGTCACAGCTTTCTCCCTCCCTGTACAATGAACTGATATAGATAACACTGAGCATATTACATCACTTACTGACAATAGATGATTGTCACAGTTATCTCATCCCCTTCCTGAACAAATGACCTCTATATAGATAAACATGACCCATCCTACATCATACTGGAAAAGATATAAGCATGATGTCACCGCTTCTCTCCTCCCACCGTCAGTATAATGAACTCTATAAGGGATAACACTTGACCCTCATTACCATCAATAGTGACAATAGATGATGTCACAGCTTTCCCCTCCCCCTCCCTTTACAAATGTCATCTATACAGATAACACTGACCCTCATTAATCACTACGCAATAGATGATGTAACAGCTGATCTCCTCCCATCACTGTACAATGATCTTATATAGATAACACTGACCCATCATTACATTCACTACTGACAATGGATGATGTCAAGATATCTCCTCCCCCTGTACAATGACCCCTATATAGATAAACACTGACCATTCATTACATCATACTGACAATAGATGCTGCCGCAGCGAATCTCACCCTCCCCCCTGTACCTGACCCTCTAAATAGTAAAACATGCCCATAACCACCATCACTACTGACAATAGATAGATGATGTTCAAGTATCTCCTCCTCCCTGTCCAATGACTCTATATAGATAACAAGGACCCAGCATTACATCACTAGTGACAATAGATGATGTCACAAGCTTTCCCTCCCCCTCCCTTTACAATGTCATATATAGATAACACTTGACCCATCATTAATCACTACTGACAATAGCTGATGTCAAGATTATCTCTCCCCAGCCTGTACAATGACCCTATATAGATACACTGACATATTTACATCACTACTGACAAGAGATTGATGCGAGTATCTCCCAATCCCCCCGTACATGACCCTCTATATAGAAACACTGACCCATCATTACATCACTAATGACAATAGACGATGTGTCAAAGCTTATCTCCTCCCATCCCTGTACAAATGACCTCTATATAGATAACATGACCCATCATTACATCACTACTGACAATAGAGGATGGTCACAGCTTTATCGCCTCCCCTCCTGTACAATGAACTTTTATAGATACACCTGGACCCCTCATTACATCACTACTGACCAAGATGATGTCAAATTATCTCCTCCTCCTTGTACAATGACCTCTATATAGAAACACTGACCATCATTAATCACTACTGACCAATAGATGAGGTCACAGATTATCTCCTCCCCTCCATGTACAATGACCTCTTTATAGATAACCACTGACCAATCATACATCATACTGACAATTGAGAATTATGTCACAGCTTATCTCCTCCTCTCCTGTCCATGGACCTTTATAGATACACGGACCCCAGCATTTACATCACTACCGCCAATAGATGATGTACAGTTACCTCCTCCCCCTCCGTACAATACCTCATTGATAGATAACAATAACCATCATTACAATCACTACTGACAATAGATGGTGTTCACAGCTTATCTCCCATCTCATGTACAATGACCTTCTATATAGATAACATGAACCATCATTAAATCACTACTGACAATAGATGATGTTTCACAGCTATCTACCCCCTCTCCTGTACAATGACTTAAAGATACCAATGACCCATCATTACATCACTACTGACAATGAAGATGTCACGATTACCTCCTACCCCCTCCCTTGTACAAGGACCTCTATATAGTAGCACTGAAAAAAAAAACACCATCCTTAATCATACTGACAAATAGATGATTTAATGCTTATCTCCCTGGACAAGTAATTTACAAATTACACAGATCCACTAAGATATTCTTCTTATACACAGTAGACATGCGATAGCCTTAGAAATCTAACATTACGTTCACTGCCACCAAACTTGTATCCATAGTGACTATAACCACCAAGATCAGGGCATCCTGGTGTCCTGAACCATAGCATTTACCCACTGGTTTAATAACAGGTATGGCAAGTTCAAGGATGCAACTGCCTTTTGGTGTATTTCTTGAGATTGTCCTGAAGAAGGGTCACGAAGAGTCCCTTCTTTATTTTGGTTGGACACCTTTTGGACTGACTCTGAGTAAAGAAACAAAGGGTTATAGATTCTTATATTATTGGACACTGTGTATAGAGATTACTAGAGCGTACCAATGTACATTATCATCTGAGGACACAATGGAGTAGGCTCCCTTAGTGTGACTGCAGACGGACAGAATTATTGATTTTAAAAGAAATTTTATTTAAGGAAATCTGTCAGCAGTTTCACCATCTTAGATAATTGTCCTGGAGATATTGCAGCCAATCTTAGTAGGTTGTTAGTAGCAGCATGACTGTGAACTTGTTATGTATATAGGATTGTTAGATGGACGATTAGAGCATGGGGGCTTGCCTCAGCTCACTGTTATAGTCCTCTGTGTTTACCAGCCAATGGGATAGGCAAAATAACAGCAACGGCCATTTTGCGGAGCTTTTACAAGCCTATTGCTCTATTTTGGGCCATTAATGTTGGTGTTATGAAATCTGAGCAGCCAAAACTTTGTTTGTGTAAATCTAAGATATTATTATGATGAGATTATCTGGAAATAAACATGTGCTGAACTATTTGCAGCTGCGGCTTCCATTCACAATTTTGACCAACCCCTCCCCCACGCTGCGACTTCGGTGGCCTATTAGACTAGACTGGCATGATTCGGCAGAAAACAGGGGCTGCTGCTATTTGTTAATGTTATTCTCTTTCTGGGTCATAGATAGAAAATAGTTCTTCTATCATCTCATTATATAAATATTTATAAATATATTATGTGCATATGCTATTACAGGCCAGGCGTTAGTACTAGTAATATCGCGTCTCTGCCATAAAAATTGGATGGAAAGGTGTTGTAATTTAGCTAAAATATTCTATATCACCATAACAACTAGTTGATTTATTAAAATAAAAAACTGATCTATAACTAGGCTGCAAAAGTATGGGGGGAATTCCAGCCTCTAGATGGGCAAACTTCATAGAGACCAATAT
The DNA here is from genome assembly GCA_019512145.1 of Engystomops pustulosus. Classification (NCBI taxonomy): domain Eukaryota; kingdom Metazoa; phylum Chordata; class Amphibia; order Anura; family Leptodactylidae; genus Engystomops; species Engystomops pustulosus. Next base: position 82,608 of record WNYA01000545.1, on the reverse strand, counting down.
ACTTGTCATTGCAATATAAGTGCTTCTACAAAGTACCTAACTTTCAATACACGTTACACAATAAAGTAATCTCTAGATCATTGGATCATGAGTTGGGTCGTGACCCTAGGGGTGAACGACCATTTCACAGCGGCCGCCAGAGACGTAAATATGTCGTTCGATGGTGTCAGGGACGAGATAAGATAATCATAGATGATGACATTTGATAAGAAAAAACGGCACGAACAGTACATCTCCGCCGCGCCATCTCATTGGAATCACACGCTGGGCTGCCATCGGCCACACAAAGAGACCTGGAGAAACCAGAGAGCTACGGAGCGTGGGCAGATAAGTACTTTTGATTTACGGCATGCCACTGGGGGGCATCACTGTGATATCTAGAAAATGGATCTTAGAGTCTATAGGATCCACAGAAGAGAAATAATTAATTAACAATTTTATATACAAATGTACGTGCATAATACATAGAAACCATACAATTGTTAAATAAAAAAGCTTAATACAATATACAAACATACACAAAGAGTTTAAAAATAAAATCTTTAGTCAGCCTTCCAGGTAGAGAGTGACTGACAATGGCCTTTGCGTAGCTCTATAATTTATAGATGGGGGTCTTCCTCCCCCCCTACCAGAGAGGACTCATGAGAATGAGAGTTCTCATGCTAATGTAATGACCAGTCCCAGATCTGCTTCTGACCTCTTAAAAATGTCATTTATATTTGCAAATGAAGTTGGTACCACAAAAGGTGTGAGTTATTGATGGCTTTGACTATGAGATGTAAATGTAATATCAGAGGGAAGAGGTCTTGAAACAAAAGTTATGGCTATATCTCGTACTTTTCTATGGTGATGTTGGAAGGGGGGAGGGTAACACTAAATGGAACTATATAAAAGGGTTGTAGCATAAGGAAGGTTAAGAACCATTGCCGTTGAGACCCATATTAAAATTTATACATTGTAAGGATTTTTGTGATTGTTTTGTGGTGATAACCAAATGTTTGTGTTCTACGATGTTTGAACGCCCTAAAGTGGATGTTTGTCTGCGCTATTGACCCATTTCCCTGCACCCTATAAATATGTATGTTTGTGACGGTCACTCAGAATCGCTGTGCTTGGGTAATTTGGCCAATCCCATCATCTGTATGGCTGATAATTCCTAATAAACCTTCTAATTTTTTTGTGATTTTGGTTTTTTGGACAATGCTTTGTCTGGTACCAGAATGCATTGCCCTACACCAATGGTAGGAACCAATGCTGGTTATCTAATCCCTCTTGTGCGCCTAACATGAGCTGTATTGGTGTCATGAAGACGTCGGGGGTCCAACCTTCACTCTGGACCAAAAGAAATTACATGGATAGGTATGGTACATCTGCCCGCAGTATCGCACTATGGGGCACATTCAAAGGTCACAAATCGCACTTCCGTCCGACTGTTCGCCATTTGGAGATTGCGCGGCCTTGAACGGTTCATATGCTAGGATTGTGTCAGAGTTTTTGGCCGTCGGACGCCGACTGATTAGTGGGATTCAACTTTCAATTGTGTCACTTATAATTGTGGCACTTACTGCAACGGAAGAAGATGGTGACCTCTGTCGGACCTGAGCGGGGAAGTGACACATGCAGGATATCGGGCGCAGAACATAGTGAATAGTGGAACAGTGCATTCGTCAGAAATGCACTTTCGGGGAATTCCGCAGACGGGTGATAAATGTGCCCCAAATGTGTTTTCTCACTTCACTAGCCAATTATTAATGACTGGTTTGAGGAGGAATTCATTTTTCCATTTCACAGTAACATCAAAATACTATGGTCGTTCTATAGATGATTGTCTTATGGTTTGGCGGGGGCTGAAAGAACAATCAAACTTTTATACTTATTCAACAACAATAACTACATATTCAATTCACCATATTCTTCTTCCCCATTCTATTTCTTTTGGACTTACGTTTAACAGGAAATCCATCCAACCACAAGTCATATGCGACTATATCGTAAACCCTCTGCAGGCAATACCCTCTTGCACACCAGCCGTTGTCATCCGCCCATGTAATTAAAACTCTGCCCAAGGAGAATTAATTAGGGCTAAACGTATATGCACCACAAGAGGAACACTGGGGGTATTTACTAAGGGCCCGATTTGCGCCGATTTCCCCTGAATTGCCCCGGGATGGCGCACGCGCGGATTGGGCGCATCGCGCTGGGAATGCACGCGACGGAAATCGGCGGGGGCGTGGCCGAACAAAAACCGGACGGATTCGGAAAAAACCGCCGCATTTAAGAAAAAAAATGTGTCGCGAAATTACACTTACCTTCACCAGGGTAGGCGGTGAATTTTAGGGCATTCCAGCGCGCCTCCGGGGAACTTCAGCGCAGCAAGCGCCACCTGGTGGGCGGCGGAGAGAAACTACCTTAGTGAATCCGGCTGGACCCGAATCCACCGCAGAGAAGTGCACTGGATCGCGAATGGACGGGTCAGCCAATCGCCCCTTGTCACCCCTCCTGCCCGCCCCCCGTTTGAGCCCGGCGGCTTCCCCCCCCACCTGTTCCGTCCAGAGCGCGTCAAGCTCCCCTGGCCCCCTGTTCTCTGGGCCCGCCCCCCGCCCCCACCCCCCCCCCCCCCCCCCCCCCTCCTTCTATCCCTTTTCCCGCGTCCCTGCCCCCCCCGGTTTCCCCATCCTTCCCCCGGGCCCGCCTCTTTGGCCTCCCGCCGCGCCCCTTTTTTCCCCCCTTGGCTGTGTCCTCGCCGTGTTAGGTGGGCCGCTGTGAGATCCCGGGGCTTGAGCGTTTTTGTGCCCCTTGTACCCCCACTCGTCCCAATTTGCTGCCCTCTTTTGGTTTCGCTGCCCCACCCCCATTGATCAATACACATTAGTTTGACACAAATGACTTTGGAGGGTGCCCTCGTTCCACCTTTTCTATTGAGTACGTCGCCAGTTTACATCGCACCATACGCTCATCTTCCTTCAAGGGCTGCTTCTGTTGGACCCTGGTTTTTACCCATCTACCATATTTTAGCGTCTGCGGTGAGTAGACCTTTGGTGCCTTTGCACCATTTTGTCCACACTCCGCCCATGTCTTTGTGATGTCCCTTTCCTTGACCTGCGGTACCCTCACAATCACTCGCCCCTGTTTCCCTCCTGTATCTCTTACTTCCTCTCCTGGTTTCGCGCCATCTACTATTCGTCCCGCTTCGCCTTGACTTGCCCCTCGCCTTCCCGATAGTTTGTCCCACAATCGCGTTTCTAGGGGTTTACACTGTTTTTATTGTTTTTTCTGAGTGAGATATCCCGATGGCTCTACCTGTGCACCGCCCTGCACCCCCCGTCATCTTCTTGTAGTATCTCCTCTACGTTGGTGGCCCCACCCGTTTATCAGTTTCTGTAGGGCTCCCCTGACTTTCCCGTTAGGTGACCCGTTACCACCGCCACTTTTTGCGCCCGCTCCTCGTTCGGTGGTTCCTGTGTCTGGGGCCGCCCGGGCCTCGCCGGGCCGGCCGCCGGGCCACCAAACATTCTTTGTCGTCCTGCGGCTCTCCTTTTTTTTTTGTGCTCTCGGGGTCTTTTGCCCCCTGCGGCTGCCTTTTCCTCGTCCTTCGTGTCCTTCTTTCTCCCTTGTTTCTCCCCTTTTCCTTTTTTTTTCCCTCTCTTTGTTTTTCCACCCTCCTCCTACGATATGCCCCTCTTCTTTGCTCTCCCCTCCTAGTTTTCCCTTCTACCTTTCTCCCCTCCACCACTGACGGACCTCTGGCCACTCTCCCCTGTTAGCACCCTAGTAGTAGTCGATGTTCGATCGTTGTACAAGGTCTTGTGAACATAGTCCCGCAGCATACCATTAGTACCTGAGATCAACAGCAAAGACATCCCGTGTTTGCCGATGTGATACATCCCCGACCACTGGCTCACAGCGTATTCCAGCTGCCTCATCGGCCGGGTACTCCCCACTAATCTGAGGGGTTTGTGTTGTCTTATTCTCACGCCTATGACCGTGTCTACATCTCGTCATTGGCACGCAACTCTTATCACACGTGGAATCCGCCTCCACTCGAGCGTGTTTATTAGTCTGCTAGGGCGGAGTTTTAGCTTTGGCCCGTCACTGATTAGGGCCCTTTGCAATATGCGACCACCCTCGTTCCTCGCCGAGCGGGTATTTGGGCTTGAGCTCAACCCTTTCCTAAAACGCCTAGGAGCGTTCTTATAGCGGTATCCCTACCCACCCCCTTTCTGTCCGGCCACGTCGATTGGTTTTACCTCCACGGGCTCCGTCCACGTGACACGGCCCGTCGCCCCGCTCCTTAGCCGATCTCTCTGCCGCTGATTAGAACACCGTGTTGTCTTCGCGAGATGTATCAACGGCCATACCAATCCCCTAGGCGGGTTTTTGGTTTTCGTTGTTTATCTTTCTCAGTTTTTCTGGGAACCTGCTTTCGGGGACTGTCATGTGAGATTGTTAGTTCTAGTTTTTCTTATTCTTATCACGACTCAGTGATAACCTGTTTTTGTTGCACTTCCTCCCTCCACTCTTAGCACACCTTGACACTTCACAACCCCTGGCCTTGTCTGATCACTGCGTTCCGTTCAATACTGCTCTACAATACTATGCTATGTAGCAGCAGTGCTACAACTGTTGAGTCATTGAGCGCTCGCATCGTCTCAGCAGTTGTACCAGCCAGACCCGGAGGGGTTGGCTGCAATGGAAACGGGCAGCCCCGGGGCACATGCCAGTCTCGGAGCTGCCCGGAAGAGGATGCGGACCCCCTAATGGCAGCGCACGGGGGAACGATCCACAGCGCTAAACACGGTTAAACCAGCCGCACGGTTGTTTGACGGGCGTGTACAAGGGCCCCAGTATAACACACCGCGATCGGAGCCGGCTGAATCGGAGGGTGTGTTAGCGCAGCGCTGTACAGCTGTACTAGCCCAAGCGCGACAAGCCGTTGCTTCTGGTACCGGTCCGTCGTGAGCCCCCAACACCGGTGCAAAAGGGGAGGGAGGTCTAGACCACGTCCCCTCGGGCGCTAGATTAACCCCACCCCCGGGGGTTACTATAACGTCCAGGTGCGGCCTTAGGGGTAAACAAAACATACCAATATTGTATCAGGACCTACTCTACAAAAGATCCTTGCATCAGGCTGGTCAGTTTCTCGGCAGAAACTTCGACTACTTTCGGGAATATCTACGTATTATACCACAATGATCATCTTGGTTAAGAGTGCAGGCTAGTACAAGTGCGCCCAACTCGTTGTCTAGGTTGTAGTAAATATACTACAGTGCCCATAGACCAAAAGTTGCTTTTCTATATACAATAATAAACACTAAAAATACACTCAGTTAGAAACTGCAACATAATTATGTAGTGTACTCGACACTTGCACTACAGTTTGTCCACATATTAGGAAGCACTATGCGCACTTGAAAACAAAGAATTGCGGGACATCTATTGGAGCCCGCCACTATCCTGTACACATAATCACACCCGGAACATATCCCTACAGCCGAGGAGAAAAATTCGCAACTCACAGTCCACACCGTATTGAAACGAGTCACACGTCCTACAAAGAGGCGGGGACTCGGGTCAAAGCCCATCCGCAACAGAGAGGCATCTGGATCATGCGAGGAATACCAGAGCCCCTCAGGCTCTGAAGTCAGATACGACCAATGTATAACTTATTTAGTGTGTTATTTTTACTTTGTCTGTTCGATTATATAATGACTGTCTGTGTTTTGATTTCTCATGCGACTGTGATGTAATTAGGGACTCTCCTGACCGCCCCTATGAATTCAATAAAGCCAGACTCACACGGGTTGAGCAGATCCCAGACTATGATTAGAACTAAACATGTAGTCGAAAACGCGTTCAGTTTTTTTCACCATGGTACGTTAGTTTTTAATCTTTTTAAAGGATTGAAATAAACTTCAACTTTTTTATTCATAATTCTGTTTCATACTGCCGGTGCTGGATTCTTCCTACAAGCACATGATCCGGCTCAGTTTATCCGTGCACGGGTGATTACATATGAGCACAAGTGGGGAGCTGAAAAAAAACCTCCCTTTTTCTTTTCCTTAACCACTGACAAAAGATAGCGTCTGAGCATCGTCTAAACTAATCGTGGGGCAGGCGTCGGGATACCGTGGCTGCGGGAGACCCTAAGAGCATGCCGCGAGACCATGGAGAGACACTGCTGAGGACCCTATGGAGACACAGCCGCGCTGAGAAACGAACCTATGGAGACCATGCCTGAGACCCTTATGGAGACACAGCTGGGAACACTTTATGGAGACACGCCCTGAGACCCTATGGAGACACCGGCCGGGGAACCATGGAGACAAGCCTGCAGTGAGACCCTATGGAGGCGACACCGCCGGGAACCCTATGGAGAACACCCGCTTGAGACCCTATGGAGACCTTGCCTGAGACCGTATGGAGACACAGCTGGGAGCACCCTATGGAGCGACACTCCGAGACCACTATGGAGACACGTCTGAGACCCTATGGAGGACACAGTGGGACTTATGGAGACACGACCTTGAGACCCTATGGAGGACACGCCGGGAACCTATGGAGGCACAGCCTGAGACCCTATGGAGACACAGCTGGGGACCCTATGGCAGACACAGCTAGGAACCCTCTATGGAGACACTGCCTGAGACCACTTGGAGACACCAGCTGGGAACCTAGTGGAGCACTGCCTGGACCCTCATGGAGACACCAGCTTTGAAACCCTATGGAGAAACAGCTGGGAATCTTAGGAGACACAGCCTGAGGACCACTATGGAGGACACAGCTGGGGAACCCTTATGGAGACAACTGCCTGAGACCCTATGGTGACACACGCTGCTGGAACCTATGGAGGACACTTCTGAGACCCTAGGAACACAGCCGGGCACCCTTATGGAGAACCGCCTGAGACCTATGGAGACACTGCATTAGACCGTATGGAGCCACAGCTGGGAACCCTATGGAGAACCTGCCTGAGACCTATGGAGCACAGCTGGGAACCTTGGAGACACGCCTGAGACCTATGGAGGGACACCGCCGGGAACCCTATGGAGACACCGCCTGAGACCCTATGGCACGCAGGAAACCTATGGAGACCGCTAGGACCCTATGGAGACACCGCTGAGACCCTCTGGAGACACAGCTGGGAAACCTATGGAGACACAGCTAGGAACCCTATGGAGGACACTGCCTGGACCCTATTGGAGACCACAGCTGGGACCTATGGAGACCACTGCTGAGACCCTATGGAGACACAGCTTTGAACCCTATGGAGACACAGCTGGGAATCTATGAGGACACCGCATGAGGACCCCATGGAGACAAGCTGGGAACCCTATTGAGGGACACTGCATGAGAACTATGGAGACACAGCGGGGGGAAACCTATGGAGACACTGTCTGAGCTCCTAGGAGACACAGCTGGGAACCCTATGGATGACATGCCGAGACCCTATGGAGACACCGCTGCGGACCCTATGGAGAACCGCCGTGAGAACCCTATGGAGACACAGCTTGTCACCCTATGGAGACACAGCTAGGAACCCCATGGAGACAATGCCTGAGACCCTATGGAGACACAGCTGGGAACCTATGGAGGGAAACCTGCCTGAGCCCTATGAGACACAGCTTGGAACCTTATGGAGACACAGCCGGGAACCCTATGAGGCCACGCATGAGAACCGCTGGAGACACACGGGAACCTCTATGGAGACACCGCATGAGACCATATGGAGACACGGCTGAGACCCTATGGAGACACAGCGGGAACCTATGGAGACACAGCTGGGATCTATGGAGAAACCCGACTGAGGACCTCTGGAGACAACAGTGGGAAACCCGAGGAGACATGGCCTGAGCTGAGACCCTATGGAGACACAGCTGGGAACCTTATGGAGACACCGCCTGAGACCCTATGGAGACACCGCCTGAGACCCTATGGAGACACCGCCTGAGACCCTATGGAGACACCGCCTGAGACCCTATGGAGACACAGCTTGGAACCCTATGGAGACACAGCTAGGAACCCTATGGAGACACTGCCTGAGACCCTATGGAGACACAGCTGGGAACCCTATGGAGACACTGCCTGAGACCCTATGGAGACACAGCTGGGAACCTTATGGAGACACCGCCGGGAACCCTATGGAGACACCGCCTGAGACCCTATGGAGACACCACCGGGAACCCTATGGAGACACCGCCTGAGACCCTATGGAGACACCGGCTGAGACCCTATGGAGACACAGCTGGGAACCCTATGGAGACACTGCCTGAGACCCTATGGAGACACCGCCTAAGATCCTATGGAGAAGAGGTTTATTCCTGCTTCTGCCTTCTCCTTTATTCACTGCATAGCCCCGAAGTAGCTAAAGTAGCGCTATACAGTGATTAGCAGAGCCGCTGCTTCCCCAGGTCTACATATGATTGCAAAGGGTTAATCGAGGTGCTGGGTCTGATCACACCCAATATATACAGCTCTGATCAGACACCCTGTAACTCAGACTTTTAAAGATGCCGCAGTTATACTTTAAAACTAGAAGAAGAAGGAAAGATAAAATACAAAATAAATGAAAAAATGTCTCCCAGTGGTCATTAAGGAGGACATACAGGCGGTCCCCTACTTAAGAACACCGGACTTACAGAAAACCCCTAGTTACAAATGGACCTCTGGATGTTGGTAATTTACTGTACTTTTGCCCCAGGCAATACAATAAACAGCTATAAGAGGTATCACAGGCGTCTGTAATGAAGCTGTATTGTTAATCCTGGTTCTGATGACAACCCAACATTTTTAAAATCCATTTGTCACAAAGACCAAAAACATTTTGGCTGGGGTTACAATTATAAAATATACAGTTCTAACTTACACACAAATTCAACTTAAAGGAAATCTACCATTTGCTTTTATGCATTGTGAACCAAACATACCTTGAGAATGCTGTAGTTACACTGATGCAAGAACATATCTTGTTAATCCCTTGTTTAAACTATTACAAAATTCAGGACCTTGGGAAAGCTGGGTGCCTGCATAAACACATTACACAAGGAGCTTCCTGAACTGTCCAGATGTGACTAATCAACCTAAACTGGGTGACTCATACACAGCAGCTGGGGGATGGTGCAGCAATTGATTACTTCTGCCTGTCAGGCACAACCCAGTGATTACATCATCCTATGGAGCAGTGTATAATAAGGGCAAAAGGAGAAGTGCCGAGCCAACTATAGGAGCAACAGAGCCTCATTATCATAATTTTATCATTGTTTTTTCAGCAAAACCACTTAGTTCAAGGATTAAATAAGATACAATCCTGTATCCGTGTAGCTACAGCATTCTCAAGGTATGTTTGCTTCATAATGCATCAAATCAAATTTTCCCTTAGAATGGGACCGTCACCCAGTGACGTGATGTTCTGGCACTGCCTGTTCTTCCCTGTTCCCATAATAATGAACTACGAGGAACTGAAACTCAATCCGTCTACTCTCTAGGCCGGAGGGGAAACTGGCAGATATATTAACCCTTTCTCTGAAGAATACAGGGAATAATGGATTACTTCTAGCTCATAGATGTTCTGCAGGGGTCATTTGTTCTGTAGGGGTCATTTGTTATTTTTTTTGCGCCTGAATTTCGAGCTGTAATTTTGCATTGTGGCGCACGTCCTTAATGCATTAGCTTCATGGCAAGATGAACAAATGAGCATCAAAAATGTGAAACCACATTAGAAGATACATGGCGCAGCAAAAAACTGGTGCAAAGCCAACAATAATGACCATCAAAATCCATCCTGATTAAACAGGGACATTACCCATAGATCCAGGCACCGGGACTGTGGTATCTTCTTATATATATTATCCATGGTCTCCTTCATACTAAAATCAACTTTTAACTTATGCTTATGAGTCTGAAGGGCTACTAGGGTGGTTCTCAGAGCCCCCCCCCCCATGCTGCAGATTCAAAGGCTGTTACACTTCCCCTATGAATCTTCAGCGCGGAAGGGCTCTGTGACTGCAACATTAAAGTTCATATTAGAAGGAAGGAGGCCATGAATAACAAATATGATAAGATTCCAACAGTCCCAGTGCTTGGATCTATCAGTAACGTCCCTGATTTATCATGATGGATTTTGATGGAGATTTCCTTTAAAGGGAGAGAGAATTTTTTAGAGCAGTGATCGGGCACGGCCGTGGACACACGTGGACACATGCTCCACATGGGTTTAGGTGTTAGCCCTTTCACATGAGCCATAATTGATGATATGCAAGTTTTCACAGTGATTGTGAAGGGGGTAAAATTAATGGGACTGTACAAGGGGAGAGGTGTGGCCAAATTATCAGATTGTGGACCGTTTTTTTGTGTGTTCAGCTGATTGGTGGACTGTTCAGGGAGGGAGAGGATGATGGGAAATGTTTCTGCACTTGGCCACGCTTCATTCCACGTACAAGAATGTTCTGTTGGCACAAAGCGACTTGTTTCCAATAGACGATGGGGCTCATTTGCTACGGTCCGTGCAGCAGTCTTTGCACATTCTTTCTAGTAGAAAATGCTTGCACAGATATTTAAGAAGTGTTTCCACCACATATGTGTCACACGTCACCCTATTGTGGCGTGGCTGCACTAGTCTTCATGCGACACAAATTAGGGGAAGTTCCGGCGCTCAGTTGGAACGTGCAACACATTTATCATGCAAAGTCTGACAGAAGTGTGTCACACGCCCTATGATAGTGCTGCACTGTGACGGAGCAGCACAGGGGGCGCCAGATTCAAGAAGAACAAGCGACACAATTCATGAATCTGGCGCCCCCTGCACACTACACAGGTAACTGCACCTAGTACAGACTGCACTGGTCTTAGTAAATATGGGACAATGTGCTATTGTCTCTATAAAAAGCTTCCGTTGGCATCTGCCCAATGACCTCAGGGTGTTCTCATAAACTTTACAAACAAAGAAGCAGAAGAGCTTTATACAGCGCATGGTTTGCTCTTATATCTGTATGTACATGTCAAATACAAAGACTGTACTGTATTTAGGGAGGTTATGGTTCTTTATCAGCCATCTGCCTTCCCTTTGTAAATGGGACCAATAAAAAATGAAAATTGTCCATTATTATGGGTGACTGCCCTTTGGACCGGGTGCTTTATCAGCTTTGTATTTGCTCAGGTGCAGATGTATTTCCTCTTTAGATTTACTCACATAGTATCCAAAGATAAAAAGGTTTGCCTCTTAAATCAGGTAGATATTGGAGAGGTAACACCAGACCCTTACATTACCTCTAGAAAGACCGGGCCCAGTGCCAGTGCTGGTGAGAGACCAAGCCCCAAACTACAACCCAAACCCATTTATTTTTTACAAAACGCCAACACAACAGTTTAAAGGAAATCTACCATCAAAATCCATCAAGATAAATATTACTGATAGATCCAGGCACTGGGACTGTGGTATCTTCTTATATGTGTTATCCATGGCCTCCTTCCTTCTAAAATCAACTTTTAAAATTATTCTAATGAGCTGGTAGGGCTCCCGTTAGACTGTGAACTGCAGAGGCTGTTACAATGTACAAGAGCAGTTCTACCCTCCCACTGTGTGCTGAAACAGAGGGAGGGGGCAATTTGCATTGCGCTTCTTTAGGACCGTGGCCAGGGAATTCTATGTGGTTCCGTCACTGTTGCTCTGCTCCTTGGTGCTTCTGATGTTGTCACTATGTATCGCCTGCATGTGAAGGAGGGCATCAGAGGTCGCGTGATGCTCAGTCACACCTCGTAGATCAGAAATTGGGTCAGCCAACACATGCACAGTGAATATGACTAGAATGAACGCATGCGCGACCAGCTGCCATCCACATCTGGAGCACAGTAGGGGTACAACAGACCTCCATTCTCAAGATTTGTTGGGGTTTCAGTGATGAGACTGGATTGCTATGTCTGGAGAACCCCTTTAAGTGCCGGTATAAGTGTAAGACGGCACTAATATCCTGGTGACAAACGGCGATGACGGCATTGGAAAGATCAACCCTCTCCAAAATGGTGTCACACAGCACCGGTAGCATGTTAGTGATTTAAATGGCGGTGTAGGCTTTGCTGGTGGTAGTTAAACAATTAACACCGCAATAGGTACCTGCAATTGGGTTTGGAGACAGGAACACATTTTAAAAATTTGGGTCAAACCTGAATTGAGGAGTCTTACTAGTAATTTGTGTGTCCTGTAGTTATCACTCAGTTCCGAACACCTTGTGCTACTGTTCCTGAGGTGGAATATCTTTTTTGTGCCATATATGCCCCGGAGGGGTTAGTGAGATTGCCGATTCAATTTCTCAGTTGCAGCTCAAAAACAAAGCTCTTGTGGATTGGATGGTTGCAGAGGATGCTGCGTTTGGGGGCCCTGGTTCTGATGTAAGATTTGTGGAGTGAAGATTTTGGTCTGTGGAAGGAGCTTGATGATATGTTTTGCTTCCTTGCCTATTGGTGGGTGTTGGTCCTGTTTGCGAAGACCACACGACCAACATCCGAGAATGGAAGAAGGGAAAGAAGTTACAAGCCATACAGGGTATGCTCCTGATGAAGGCTTCAGTCCGAAGCCAAAACCCATAGGGGCAAATTTACTTACCTGGTCCTGTCGCGATCCCTGATTCGGACGGTCCGACGAGGATGAAGTCCGGCGCGATACATGAAGATTGTGCGCCCGAGTTCCTGCATCCGTCGCTTCCACACCGAGGTCCGCCGGAGTTCACCTTCTTCTTCCCGATGCTTGTAAGTGCATGTCTTGCGACACAATTCTAAATGTTAAATCTTGCATGTTGTCCAAATCCGTTGGGTTGTCCGACGGCCCGCCCCCAGGTCCGACGCCGATGCGCCAAAATTCTATCGCATGCGACACAATCCCCGAAGCAATGCGGTGCAAAACGGAAATCGTCAGGAAACCCAACGAAAATGCGCTCCGTGGACCCTTAGTAAATGAGCCCCATTGTGTAATATGTCATTTTAACAATAAAAAAATCGCATGTTACCGAAGTCGGGACCAACATTTTTCTATGTCTCATGTAGATAGGCTTCAATAACCTTTCAACAAGGTGAAAGTACATCCTGTTTTCATTATTTTAATTGATATTAGGTAAGATACTTTGCCCTTGTTTTTACCAAAAAAAAGGCTTTAAAAATTCTGCTAATGAGGCTTATTTGCATAATTTTGAAAGTATTTTTTCTGTAAAAACAAGGGCATAACAATAAAATTGAAAAGTGAATCCTGCCAGCGTGTAAGTGCTGGGTTCACAAACCTTCATCCTCCAATAGATTTCCTTCAATATCTACACTTGCCCTTTCTGCTCTCTCACACAATGGTTATCCACATGGTAAAAATATAATTTCCAGATCCATTATCTTACACACCCCACAATACTTCAAACCCCCTTGATAGAAAATGGCCACACACCCCAGTGGCCCTCAATTTATATCATGTCCCCCTCCTGTGTGACCCCTACCATTACGCCCACAATGTAGAAATGCCCACTGTAATCCAGCAAAATCTAAAGCCTCCTCTATAACAGTCAATTTACTTACAATGTTACCCTAACTAAAAATAATCAACCAATTTCTATATCTGGGAAGTTAAAGGGAATCTGTCACCGGCCCTTTTTTAGCTGGTGACAGGTTCCAATAGCCTGTGCTATGCTTGTCAGCATATTTGAATCATTTCAGTACTTTATATAAGTTAAATTCACATTACCTGTCTCCCTGCCAGCAGCATTGAGTGGGTCCCCAGGTACCACGGAGGTAACTATCGTATATACTCGAGTTTAAGTCGACCCGAGTATAAGTCGAGGCCCCTAATTTTAACACAAAAAACTGGTAAAGCCTATTGACTCAAGTATAAGCCGAGGGTGGGAAATGCATGGGTCACAGCCTTCCCCCAGTATACAGCCATCAAGACCCCTGTCCCCCCGTATATAGCTAGCCAGCCCATGCCCTCTAGTATATAGTCTGCCAGCCCATGCCCCCTACTATATAGCCAGTCAGCTCATGCCCTCAGTATACAGCCAACCAATAACTCCAGTATATAGCCAGTCAGCTCATGCTCCCTGGTATATAGCCTGCCAGCCAATGCCCCCTGGTATATTGCCTGCCAGCCAATGCCCCCTGGTATGTAGCCTGCCAGCCAATACCCCCTGGTATATAGCCAGCAGCCCGATGCCCCCTGGTATATAGCCTGCCAGGCCCCTGACCTCTAGTATATAGCCTGCAAGCCCATGTCCCTTAGTATATAGCCAGCCCCCTGTCCGAGGTATGCCCAGCCTATAAGAAAAAAAAAATGTATGCACATTTTTAATGCCCCCCGCAGGACCTCTTCTTTCTTCCGATGCTCTGGCTAGTAACCCTGTGTGGTGCAGCCACACACACCATGGGGTCAGCAGCTTGCAGACATCATAGGGGGTGCGTCGGAAAGGTGAGTATAGAGTTTGGTTTTTTTTTATAGACTCGAGTATAAGCCAATTTAGGTTTCTCGGCACATCTTTTTGGGCTCAAAAACTCAGCTTATACTTGAGTATATACAGTATATAAATATGACAGCTAGAGAGAAGTGGGGCATATTTGCAGTCCTCCTAAAATGAAACTGAAACCCTTTTCACTTACAAAATGTTGATACAAGGCAGGAATGTGATCTTTATCTGAGCTCACATTACCGCCAGCTACAGTTTTTCTTGACCTGCCTCCACATGGATGTAGCACGATAGAATTTATAATGTTAAATACAAAAGTCCAAGACAAAAAACTAGGGAAGAGAAATGTATCCTGAAGTCACAAAGCCAAGAACATCACCAACCGTAACCAAATGGTGTGATATTGTCTCCATGAGTAGCAGTCTATACCGGCCTACTGGTGAGCTTGGCCTAGATAACTCATATTTAGGTCTATTACACTGTATGTACTGTAACCATCATTGGTGGGGCCTTAGAAGACATATTATTATATAGATTGAAACTTCCTTTAGATGTCTGTGTAGATATCTTAATATCAGAGCTCTAACATATTGGGGCAGATTTACTTACCCGGTCCATTCGCGATCCAGCGGCGTATTCTCTGCGGTGGATTCGGGTGCGGCCGGGATTCATTAAGGCAGTTCCTCCGATGTCCACCAGGTGGCGCTGCTGCGCTGAAGAGCATCGGAACGCACTCAAGTTCACCGGCCTATTCCAAGTGAAGGTAAGTGCAAGCTCCGCGACACATTTTTTTTTTTAATGCGGCGGTTTTTCCGAATCCGTCAGGTTTTCGTTCGGCCACGCCCCCCGATTTCCGTCACGTGCATGCCAGCGCCGATGTGCCACAATCCGATCGCGTGCGCAATCCCGAGGCAATTCAGGGGAAATCGTCGCAAATTGGAAATATTCGGGTAACACGTCGGGAAAACGCGAATCGGGCCCTTAGTAAATGACCCCCATTGTAGTCGACATGAGGGGACACAATATAAGGGGGAGCTATTGTGCAGGTTTCACATCGTCAGCAATGCACACCCTAACACCAAACCAGTTCTCAGCCATGACAGTCCCTGACCTTTGAGTAATTCTTTACTTAAGGTCATATTTGTAAAAATAGCCAAAAAATCTGAATAGCTCCTGCAGGTGTGTTTCTCTATACCAACTCCTCAAGTATATTTTCCTGGTTTCTAGGGGTGACTATCTAAAGTATAGAGGAATGTTTCCAGAAATAGCTTTCCGAGCGCCCCCTCCCGCAGGTCCTATTCTGTCTACAGCTCCGGTTCCGTCTTCTGTTCCCCGTGCGGTCCTGTCACACAAACCATGACGTGAGCCGCTTGCCGACATCATATTTTGTGCTCAAAATAAACTTGACATTAAGTTCATTGTATTTTACAAAAATCTTATAATTAGCAGTATTTATTAGGTTAATTCCTATTCCTATAACCAAAATTATTAAAAATTCATAAAAGTCAAAGCATTAAAAGATTCTGTGAAAAAACATAAAATTGGATGTCAAACGTATTTCCTTTGAACATGTATTCATGAACGTGGACACAATTGTTCATCCTTATTAGAGGACAGATCACATAGGTCTCACCAGTTTCTGGTTGGGTCTTCACCAGCAGAATAATGTCTGGATGCACCATTGGGACATCTTGAAGAAGGTCCATACTAAGCGATGAGGCTATTAATGGCAGATTGTCCAGCCCCCATACTAGAGGCCAATCTGGTGGACATGCATCTGCTCTTTTGCATTTTCAAAAATTCCTTTTCCATTGTATCAAAGGGACAACCCCATTCGAGCCCCAATTGGCTTTAAACATCAACTCTATCTGTAGACCAGGGGAACTCTTTCACCAGTTGGGCACTGAGCGACAGTCCATGCCCAGATATCTGCATCTTGGTTCAGGTTGGTTGACCTTGGCAATGGCCCATTCTGTCCTCGATTCTGTAACTGCAGTAAACTAAACCTGTAACTATTACACGGCATCTACATGTTGACTTATCTCCTCCAGAAGGTTTTGGACGTCCGCCTGAAGATTTTGGACATTTTCCTTCTTCCAAAAATTTAAGCCAACAAAAACAGTTTCTTTAGGCCTTGGTGGCTCCACTGGTTGTAGAGGACAAGGTAGTGGAGCCGTCATTGTTATCTTTCCTGTTTCATGAAAGCAGTCAAAATGTCTTGGCAAAACACTGCCTGGTATTGATGTGGGGCCTGCGGGTGGGGATGTGAATGTGGTATTGGTTTTGGTGCAATGGCTATCCAAAGGATTGTTGACACATACTTAAAAAATGCTCTCCAAAAAGTGCTGGTCACTGGGCTTTCCCAGTTACTCTTGCTCCACACCCCTCCAACATCTTGGAGAGCCTATGTAATTCATTTTAGGCAGGTATGTAGGAGGAATGTACACATGCAGAGTAATTTTGTGAGCCGTTCCCACTGGTTTGGCCCATTATAGACCCTTTGAACCTATTCCAGAGTATAGCACCAGTTCTCTTCTAGGACGGCCATCCCCAAGTCCTGATCCATTTGTAAACTCATCTGTAATAGAGAGCAGAGATCCCGCTATTGGGGTAGCATCCACTGGAGTGTAGCATCTCACTGGAGTGTAGCCTTCTACCAAGGCAGAATCCAAGACAGTCCTAGAGTCCCTTGTTTCTGACTTGGCTTGATCCCTCACTTCACTTTCATTAGTACGAGGTGTAGATTCCTGTTAAACAAACAAAAAAAGTAAAACCAAAATTATATATGTATTTATAAGGCTTGCATGTAGATACCCCCAGATGAAGCTATGGAGCTTGTTATGCCGCACACATTAAGGGGGATCTGTTGACCATAGATGCAATGTGGAACGTGCAGTACTGCAACCAGTGTTAGGTATTGTCCCTGGAGATCTGTGTAGTCATTCCTTTGTGTATGTTATTAGCAGCAGCAGTTCTATGAATAATACATTAATACAATAGACGGAAGAGTAGTTGAGGATAAAGCCGATATTGAAAACCAGCATAACAAAGAATAGAAATAGCACTGAATGGAAGCTAACCAACAAATTAGCAAAGGGGAAAAGTGTTCACAGGGTATAAATCGGTGTTCCAGATGAGAGAGGCAAGGCTCTGAAGGTGTGCAAGTCTTAACCCATGCTGGCTCTGAGCAAAGATACAGCAACTAGAACACTGTTCAGACTGCAGGCTGAAAGCCGGACAGTCTTACTGCTACTTACAACACACCTCTCCCCATGTCCAATACCTAACACTGGCTACGTTCTGCATGGTCACAACTGCTGTTGGATTTCCTTTCACAGTGCAGTATGCCTCCCCCTAGTGGTGACTACAGACAGCCCGGTTTTTATCGTTCAACACCGTCTATGTAGTTGATATTAAATTTCTGTTTTAGAAAAGCAAACCCCCTATTAAGCTACTTTATGAAATGAATCATACTTATAGTGGATGTGTTATCACTTTTATTAAGAGTAGGGGAAGCGTGGATCCCATAAATCTAGTCATGCTTAAAAAAGACATGCGGACACTCACCAGTCTTCCGGGAGCATGCAGCTTCTCCTCTTGCCTCATAAGAAGCTGAGATTTAGAACAGGGTCCAGCAAAAGTAACTTCAGGAGAGCATGACCAGATCAATGGAATCCCCCCCCCCCCCCAAAGAGGATAATTTCCATACATAAGAAATATTTACAACCAAGCCTTTGTTCCCCACAGAAGTAAATGAATGGGATTATGATGAAGCCTATGATATGGTGCTTCAGCTGCCGGAGTGAGTCAGGTTTGCATTGCAAGAATGTCCTGACAGGTTCCCTTTAAATCAGCAATTTTCATCAACTGCAATTTTTTTTCACAAATCAATTGCTCTCAGGATTAGAACAATTTTGCCTATTATCTTGATTACCTACGTGCAACAGTTGCATTCCTACCCTCCTCAGTTTAGCCTGTCTTTGTTTTCCTCCTCAGTAGCTGTAGCAGAGGAGGGGGTGCTGCTACCTGCTCACTCAGGAGGGAGAAGGGGTAGGTCATGTGACAGTGCTGTCTCGGTGTGTAGCAGAGCTGAGTGTGTTCAGTGTTGTGGATACAGAATAATGAATAGTGAGGTACAAGAACTCTCCTGTTCCCTATCAGTCCCTTTAACCCAGACTGTGATTCTGCAGAACTTTCTCTGTCTCTGTCTGCACCTTTGTATCATAGATTCCTTCCCCCATCTTCTGCTCTCAGACATTTTCTGCACAGCCAGGCACTGTTAACCCTTAGTGCTCATACAGTACACACTATATACTTTATGTAGCTTTTTCACTGGTGGTTTCTTCTATTTATTACATGCTATATGTTCCTCCATTTGAAGAAAGATACAGGGCTAGTCACTATATACATCCTATGTATACTATACAGTGTTCAGTGGATTTACTTGTAGGAATCTCACTGGATTTGCTGCAAAATTACTGAATGAAAGAACACAAGGCATAAGTGGAAGTCCAAATTTGACTCAAGGCATATAATCTCTGCCGATTTCACCACTGGTGTGAAAGGATCTTCAGAACCGAAAATTCCATAACTCTCGAAAGAAAAGGGTGAAGAACACACAATGGGAACTGTTTTCTTTGTTTTTGAAGGCGGAATCAGACAATTTAGTAAAAATCCTTAAAACATTGGTGTTACACTCCAAATGATATGTTTCAGATGTCATACCTTATTGTCATTGTTTTTGCCCGGGGGATGTTTAATTTTAGTATAAGCTACCTCCTCTTGTGGTTCTATAAAAAAAAAAGTCCAGTTAATTGAAACAACCAAAATGAGATATTCGTTGTATTAATATGGATTTAGACCTACTTACCTTTTATCCTGCATAGCTGCACATTAGGTTACATGCATACTATGGTCAGGTACTCGGCTCTTTTTATATTTTGTACATAAATTGTTATGTGTCTGGTTACTATACTTAGGTTAGGGTGCTATAGATCCCATAACTAATTGTAAATGTTGGTTTGTGGTCACCAGACGTCATACAACCATTGGAGTGAGTTGTATACACACCGAGTGTTAGATGCCGAGCCGTTTGCTCCGTGATTGGATAGCTATTACTATGTGGTGTTATACTCTGCATCCTAAATAACCACCCGGGGGGGGCAGGAATATCCTGCACATCCCGAGTAGATTATGTTAGAAGGCTTGAGAAAGTGAGGTTCTGCACCAAAACATCCCATTGCCTGTGAATAAAGTACCCATCAAACTTAGGTGAGTGCTGGTTTTTGTTTCTTCTGCTGATTGGTTCAATATCCCACTCCAGAAAGCACCGCTGATTGCTGTCATCTCCACTTATCGTGATTCCTCCAGTGAGAGTTCTGGCTGACAATTTCATAAATGTCAACGCCATTGGGGCACATTTACTAAGGGTCCGAATGCCGCACTTTCGTCGGGTTTCCTGAATATTTCTCTTTTGCGCTGAATTGCCCCGGGTTTTTGGCGCTCGTGATTGGATTGTGGTGCATCGGCGCCGGCTTGCATGCAACAAAAATCGGGGGGACGTGGCCGTCGGACAACCCTACAGAGTCGGACAAACCGCAGAATTTAAAAAAGGATTGTGTTGCAAGATCAAGCACTCACATGCACCAGGATGAAGAAGGTGAATTCCGGCGGACCTCAGCGGGGAAGCGACACATGCAGGAAATTGGACGCACAATCTTAGTAAATCGCGGAAGACCCGAATCCTCATCGGACAACGCGCGGCGGGGATCGCGACGGGACGGGTAAGTAAATGTGCCCCAATGTGTTCATCGACAAACTGAGGGTATGTTGAACTCAAAGTGTGTACAGAAGTCAGTGAAAGGTGGTGGAGAAAGTGTCATGGTTCAGGGAATGTTTTCTTTAGCGAGAGCTGGGCCTCTCATACAGCTACATGACAGAGTGAATGCAATTAGGTATCAGTAATTTTCATGCAGGACAAAGCCCCCTCTCACACAGCAAAGTGGGTAAGGCAGTTCCTTAAAACAGAAAACATTGAAATGATCCAGAGTCCTGATCTAAACCAAATAGAAAACTTCTAGAAAATCACTGGCGACAAAGTTATGTCCAAGAAACCCACAGTAGTCACAGAACTGTAGAAGGAAAAAGGAACAGAATCCCAGCGGAGCCGTGTGGGAGACTAGTGAGGTCCTGCGGCCGGTGCTGAAGTCATTCACAGCAAAGATCTGTTCACTCCCTACTGATTGGTGACTGGGTGGACCTTCAGAAAATGTAATTACAGTATTTCTCTGTGCTCCAGTCACTGCTGTTTTTTAAAGGGGTTATCCGGCTGTTAAAATTTACTGAGGGCTGGGGTGGGCTAGTTAAACATATTAAACATGTACTTACCTCCTCCGGCGCTGCCGATGTCCCGCGCCGCGGTCCCTTCAATCCGTGCCCTTGTTTGTGTACAGGGTCACAGAAACCGCGCACAGGGATGGGCTCCTCCTATCCGTCCCTATCTCTCAGCGATGTAAGCGCCGGGAGAGCGTGTCGGATGGGAGCTTCCAGCCGGCCGGAAGATCCCTGTGCGCCCCTGTATACAAACTGGCGCACAGAGGAGATGGACCGCGGTGACATCAGCAGCGCCGGACGAGGTAAGTAGATGTTTATTATGTTTAACTAGCCCACCCAAGCCCGGCCCTCAGTAATTTTTAACACCCGGGTAAACCCTTTAATTATGATCATCATGTTTGTTGCAAAATATTGCTTTTATGTTGCTACTTTGGTAATGTTCTAAAACACTGTCCTGGTGGCCTAGTGCAGTCCTTACACAAATCCATCAAAAGTTTATCAATGGAGATCACATTATTGCTGTAAAAAAAAAAAAAAAGTGATCATACATTGTTCTCTCATTTTGATCTCCAGTGTGTATGAAGTGGCTGGGTCCTCCAGGTGGTGAAGAAACCAATCCTTTGTCTGTGCTATACATTATCAGTCTCATTGGGGCAGATTTACTTACCCGGCCCATTCACGATCCAGCGGCGCGTTCTCTGAACAGGATTCGGGTCCGGACGGGATTTATGAAGGTAGTTCCTCCTCCGTCCACCAGGTGAAAAATCATCAGAACGCGCCGGAATACACCGAGCTGGACCAGGTGAAGGTAAGCGCTTCCCAAGCGACACATTTTCGGTTTTTAAATGCGGCGTTTTTTCCGAATACGTCGGGTTTTCGTTCGGCCACGCCCCCCGATTTCCGTCGCGTGCATGCCAGCGCCGATGCGCCAAAATCCGATCGCATGCGCCAAAATCCTGGGGCAATTCAGGTACAATCGGCGCAAATCGGAAATATGCGGGTAACACGTCGGGAAAACGCGGATCGGGCCCTTAGTAAATGATCCCCATTATCTGCATATAACTAATACAGATCAATATTAGTTGACAATAGCAGATTGTATCCGTAGGAAGGGCGTGTGGAAGCCACCCGGGGAGTAGTGTATGTAGGTGGGTAAGAGAGAAACAGACCTACAATATCCGTAGTAAAATACATAAACTATATCATTTTCCCTCCCGGCCGAGGAGTTCATCCAAAGTGCATTGTTCTGACGATCACGCACTCTGGCGCGATTCACTAAGATCGTGCGCCCGATATCCTGCATGTGTCGCTTCCCCGCTCAGGTCCGACGGAGTTCACCTTCTTCTTCCTGGTGCATGTAAGTGCTTGATCTTGCGGCACAATTTGAAAGTTAAATCCCGCGCTCAGTCCGAATCCGTCAGATCGTCTGACGTCCACGCCCCCGGATTTCTGTCACATGAAAGCAGTGCCGCTGCACCACAATCCGATCCTGTGCTACACAATCCCCTGTTAAATACCTGTCACAGCCGTTTGAAACCCGAAAACTTTGGAAAATCCGACAAAAGTGCGTCCTCAGACCCTTAGTAAATAAGCCCCTATATATCTTTACATCCTTGATCTATGATAAAAGAGAAGATGTACACAGCAATGGATCCAAAGCTGTAGAGTGGGCAGATAACAGGGAATCGATCACCAGTTTTTAAAGCAGGTTTTTAATTCTAGTTTATTAATAAGTGTTAAGCCAAATCTCTCTTCGCATGTTCATTATATATAGCAACATTTTCAAAATGCGTTCTAATAAACCAAATCAAGTGCACGACGAATATAATGGATGGATAATAAGAGACCACTCGATGGGTGCAAACACTTACCTTCTTTCCGGTTCTCTTCAGCTTTTCTCCTCTTATTTCTTTTCATAAAATACCATCCAGCGCTCGCTATTACGGTGAACACGACTACATATAGCACGATCAATAAGTAATAGCGACGTTTTATACCTGTAATGAGTCAGAAAATGGATTATACCATTAGATATAATGTGCATTGACGGACAAAGTTGCTATTTTTTACTTCACGTTTCAAACGTTTCAACAAATTCCACGTAATTCAGCAGTCCCTCCGGCCTCCCAGCATGACATATCTCGAGCAATAAACATTTTAGTATAAGTGAGCGGCATGGTGAAGTAGCACGATCGCGGCAGATTTCTTGTAGAGTACTGGAGACGTTCTTCTGGTCGGCCGGGTTGTGGACTATACACAGGATCTCCATGTCCTGGTGGTCCGGTGCTAGTGATATCTGGATGGTGCTGCCGCTATCATATGGCTTTTATCTCCTATCACTCCCCAGGCTGCTCAGTGCAAAATCCCAGGGTGTGGGCGGGGCATTTCTAAGCACATTATGATCCATTTAGTTCTGTGGGGTGACAGTGTGGCTTCATTATCAGGGTACAGGTGTATGTACAATTTCATCTGGCTTCTGACATTGTACTAATACACTGACACATAAAGGGAGAGGAGACAGATCAGAGATGCATGAGATTTCTATTATATATTCCTGCCCCCCCCCCCTCCCTCGGATCACTTATCTCTTTGTAGTTTGCAGCCTCTCTCTGCTCATGATGTGCTGGCAGGAAGTGAATCAGTGAGTGTCTGAGCTCTCTGCAGGGGGCGGGGCTACAGGCTCAGAGCAGAAAGACACAGAAACTAAGCAAGCACGCGCCTCACACACAAATCCAAGATGGCGGCCACCCGACCCTAAAGTCAGAAGTTACAGGGTTGTGGGTCAACTGAAATTGTGTACACCAGGACTGTTGGAATTATATCTGTGAAAATGCTGTATTTTTGTAAATAACAGTGAATTAGAGAATGCGTTATTTTGTTATCCTGAGTGCAGATAAGAAACTTGTCTCAGTGGGAGGTTAAAGGGGAGGTTCTGGTATATTCAAGCTAACCTATATCATTTGAGTATTTCATCACTTTTTTACACTCTCTGCAAAGCATTTTTTACCAGGTGTTGGTGTCTTTTCTGTGCTACGTATCTCAGCGCCGAGAACACAAACCTTTACATTTGGCGATCACTAAAAATCTCTAAAAAAATGAAAGCTGATCTCTGTCCTCCATTGCCTCCCTAATAGTGATATGACTCATCTCATACTTACCCTTTTCGATGTCGGGTGAATTAGCATGATCACTGCAGATTTCTTGTAGAGTACTGGAGACGTTCTTGTGGTCGGCCGGGTTGTGGACTATACACAGGATCTCCATGTCCTGGTGGTCCGGTGCTAGTGATATCTGGGTGGTGCTGCCGCTATCATACAGCTGATACTCCTGGTCCTGGTGTCTGTATTTCCAGGTATAAGACAGATGTGATGGATGTGATGGGACAGAGCACTGGAGGGTGACATTACATCCGTCTGTCCTATATCCCATCACTTCAGTCCGTAAATACGGAGAGGGAACGGGCTCTGAAATGAGAAAAAAACAGATAATGTGAATGTAATCAGTAATAGTGACTTATTTATGATAAATAAAGAAGAAACATTAGTCAATGTTACACTGTATTAGCCAATCAGGGCTCTTCTTCTAGACATGTGATTAGGAAAACATAGGGGGTCATTTACTAAAGGCCCGATTCGCGTTTTCCCGATGTGTTACCCAAATTTTTCTGAGTTGCGCCGATTATCCCTGAATAGCCCTGAGTTTTTGGCGCATGCGATCGGATTGTGGCGCATCGGCGCTGGCATGTACGTGACGGAAATGGGGGGGCGTGGCCGAATGAAAACCCGACGGATTCGGAGAAACCGCCACATTTAAAAAAAAAAAGTGTTGCTGGACACGCGCTTACCTTCACCCAGCAATGGATCGTGGACTAAGTGAATCGTCGGAAGACCCGAATCCACCGCAGAGAAGGCGCCGGTGGATCGCGAATGGACCGGGTAAGTAAATCTGCCCCATAGACTCGTCTGTGCAGGTCTTATGGTTTCGACAGGATAAACTTTGATAACAATATAAGGCTCCAGGCTTCTCATCCAGTGTCAGTCATTGTGAAGATGTGGGACATATTTAGACTGTAGTGTAAGTTCTTGTCACTACTTAGAAGATTACTTAAGGACAAATTCAACTTAAGAACAAACCCATGGAACCTATCTTGTACGTAACCCAGGGACTGCCTGTATTTTTAGTTTCCCAATGAGATATTTTAGGGAATTTTTTTTACCCCATGGTGTTCATTGGTCACATTTTCTATGCTACGTTTCACTTTTTGTTTGCTATTTATTTAATAATATTCTTTATTACTATGCTTAATACATATGAGTATGTTTTAATACTTTTACACAAACAATTTAGGGTATTTTCCATTATTATTTATGTAACAAATGGTCAGAGGAGGTTATATTTTTACTTTTAACATTTATTTTTAAAAAATTCATTCAGTATTTGACTACGGGGCACATGTATCGCTCCTATTGCTTTCTTTTTCTTTTCTGGTGCAACTTTTTGTGAGACTTTTTAGGTGCAGAATCGAGCAGCGTACCCAAAGTTATCTGCCCCCAGGATTTTATACGGTAGCCGTAGTTATCTCTGTAGCCCAGATGTTTGTTCAACTGGTGAGACTTTTGGGCTCTGAAATTGTCCCATTCCTGCACCTAATAAGTCCCAAAACAGAACATTCTAGACCCAGGGGTACATGTATCAAACTTTCGATTTGCCTTTTTCTTTAATTTTTGAGACTTTTCATGGTTTTTGAGCTTATTTGTGACTTTTTTTGCGCCTAAAAAATGCCTCCTCTCGAAGTTTGCTATTGTCTAGTTTTCTGCAGGGTTCCCCGAGTTATCATTTTAACCCAGATGTGCAACTTTTTTTTTCATTTTTGCGCAAATCTATGGTTGCCCCTAGAAATAAGCTGGGGAACTGTTTGTGACTTTTGTAAACTTTTTGCGATTTTTGTTTTAAAAAGTCGCAAATTCACTGCAGACCAAACGCCACATGTATCAATAAAGAAAAACTGTTAAGATACATCTGACCAGCAGGAAAGCCAAAAATATTCTCATAAAACAGACAGAAAAAGTCAGACTTATGATACATGTGACCCCCAGAATAAACTACTATTTGGGACTAAAAAGTCGCACACCACAAAAAGTCACAAAAGTGAGACTAAACAGCCAACGCATCACATGTATCACAAAGGGAAAAACATAAGATACATTGTAATGATTAAGTAGGCCAACTACAGGAAACCTGAAAAAGTGGCAGCCGAAAAACTATGACACATGTGCCCCAATGTATATATGATTTTTTACACTTGTTATCACTTGCATGATTGTTCACCAGAATATGTGCTATTTAGGAGACGCATACAAGGTCCTGTATCTGGCAGGGCCTAATAGCCAGCTGTATGGACTCTTGGCTGCCTTGACAAAACCTTAGGACCCTGCACAAAAGTGGCAGAGACAGTGACAGAAACAGTGATAGAGACAGTGACAGAGACAGTAACAGAGAGAAGAGACTTCTTCACCTTCCAAACCATTAAAAATGCAGTGACCACTATTGACCGTGGCATCTTGGGGGTTAAGCACCCAGTATGAGAGTTATCCCTGGCAGGTGAGTCAGGTGACAGATGCCACCCTGCAGCCATGTAGCAGGCAATGCTTCTTTACCAGCTACAACCCAGCACTGTGCTATTATATCAATGAGGCTTAAAGGGTTAAAAATGAAGCTCTATAACAACATATCTGTTATATATATAAGCTGTGCACCTGTATGCAGATGAGATATAACTGAAGACAAGTTACTGCAACTGTTCCCTTGTTTGATTTCCAAATGGGTTGGGGTGGGGGGGTCAATAAATATTTGCATAGCAGTAGATTTACTTTCTATTTAGCTCATTCATTCCTAAGTCAATGTGTATGAAGGCCGTGCTGACAATCTACCGCACTGGACAGTTTCCTGGTGGGCCACACTATGCAAGTCCCTCTAAACATTCAGTCCCTGCTGCTACTGTCGCCCTCAAGTGGCACCAGATCTCTCCTTCCCGGCACTGGGCGGAGGACCTCCTGCACTCGGCTCCAGCTTGTTGGCTTGGTTGAGTTTTCGGGATGGCTTAAAAGGTTCATCCCAATTTATGAAGTTTTCCCTTATGCACAGGAAAGGGGATAAGAAGGTGATCAGTGAGGGTCCGATTGCTGGGAACTCTACTGATCAGCAGATCAGACCCCCAGTCATCCGGAGAATGAGGGTCCTGATCTCATAAATTGGTGGAGCAGCTGAAAGAACATGCATCCCTCTGCTTCGTTCACTGCTTGTGAGAGTAATCAGAGATAGGGGAGCGCTGTAATCAGTTATCTATAGTATACTCAACCTGCGCTTCACCAATTAGTGAGATCGGGATCTCTGTTCTTCCCGTTCTCCAGACCCTCACCGATCACCTTGATCTCCGCTAACCAGAGGAACGCCATAGATTAGGATAAACCCTTGTACTCTGCTCTACTCTAATGAAGCTAATTGTTAACTCTTCTCTAAATGATTTATTAATGATTTCAAGAATAAAAGGGGGATTTGTTAGGAAAAACTTATTGAATCCTGATCATGTTTAAAAGTTTTTATGTGAATCTCTTTTTATGGTGTTGTACCTGGTGTTTCATACTGTTATTTCCCTAGGGAAATGGAGCTTCCCATGGTAGACACTGGCCCCGATCTATTATTGTGGCTGCGCCAGTTTTCTGCCTGAATTTGTACTAGAATGAACGTCTATGGAGCACATGTATTTATAAAGTGTCTGCGCCACTTTTGTGTCCAACAAGACATTCAGAAATGTGCACCTAAAGGGGCAAGTTAGTGCTTAGTCGGAGTTTGCACCACATTTAAAGGACACCTGTCATCAGGTCTGTGTCACTTGTCCTGTCACCTCTACCTGTTGGAGCAACTCACAAGGATCCCATCCCAGCCTTTATCTAGTTATTTCATACATTATTCATTGTAAAATCATCTTTACTTTATTATGTAAATGAGGCTGGTGACATGGTCAGAAGCAGTGATGTCACCCCTGTTACCCCTCCGCTCTCCTCCCCCTGCTCATGTCTGTGTGTAATGTATAGTAAAGCATGGCTATTGTGTGTGCTGTATCTGCTGACATGCTGCATCCTCCTAATACACAGAGACACAGACATCAGCTACATAAGTACCTGACATGTTCTGCTATAACATGGCTGCCTTGGGGCACCAGCACCAGGAGGCACATGGAGCCGCCATTACACCATTATACCTCACATCATTATACAGGCTGTCAGTCATGTGTATAGGAGTATCTCATACACACAGGCTGCATGGGGCGCCAGCACCAGGAAGCACATGGAGGAGCCATTACATCATTTTACCTCCTATCATTATACAGACTGTCAGTCATGTGTATAGGGGTATCTCATACACACAGGTTGCAGGGGGCGCCAACAACAGGAAGCACATGGAGGAGCCATTACATCATTATACATCACATCATTATACAGGCTGTCAGTCATGTGTATAGGAGTATCATACACACAGGCTGCAGGGGGCGCCAGCACCAGGAAGCACATGGAGGAGCCATTACATCATTTTACCTCCCATCATTATACAGACTGTCAGTCATTGTGCAGGGGCGCCAGCAACAGGAAGCACAGGAGGAGCCATTATATCTTAACATCACCATTATACAGGCTGTCAGTCATGTGTAAGGGGGATCTCATACACACAGGCGCAGGGGCGCCAGCAAGCAAAGAAGCCATGGAGGAGCCATTATCATATACATCACATCATTATATAAGGCTGTCAGTCATGTGTATGGAGTACTCATACACACAGGCTGCAGGGGCGCCAGTGCAGGAAGCACATGGGGAGCCATTACATCATATACTCACACCATTATACAGACTGTCAGTCATGTGTATGGAGCATCTCATAGACAGTGTGTATAGGGGTATCTCATACACACAGGCTGCAGGGGGCGCCAGCAACAGGAAGCACATGGAGGAGCCATTATATCATTATACATCACATCATTATACAGGCTGTCAGTCATGTGTATAGGAGTATCTCATACACACAGGCTGCAGTGGCGCCATCTTGCAGGAAGCACATGGAGGAGCCATTACATCATATACCTCACACCATTATACAGGCTGTCAGTCATGTGTATAGGAGTCATCTCATAGACAAGGGCTGCAGGGGCGCCAGCACCAGGAAGCACATGGAGGGGCCATTACAACAACATTATACCTCACACCATTAAACAGACTGTCATCATGTGTATAGGAGTACTCATACACACAGGCTGCATGGACGCCAGCACCAGGAAGCACATGGGGGGCCATTACAGCATATACCCACTTACATATACAGGCTGTCAGTCATGTGTATAGGAGTATCTCATACACACAGGCTGCAGGGGGCGCCAGCTGCAGGAAGCACATGGAGGAGCCATTACATCATTATACCTCACACCATTATACAGGCTGTCAGTCATGTGTATAGGAGCATCTCATAGACACAGGCTGCATGGGGCGCCAGCACCAGGAAGCACATGGAGGGGCCATTACACCATTATACCTCACACCATTAAACAGACTGTCAGTCATGTGTATAGGAGTATCTCATACACACAGGCTGCATGAGGCGCCAGCACCAGGAAGCACATGGAGGGGCCATTACACCATTATACCTCACACCATTAAACAGGCTTTCAGTCATGTGTATAGGAGTATCTCATACACACAGGCTGCAGGGGGCCCAGCACCAGGAAGCAAGTGCAGGAGCCAATACACCATTATACCTCACATCATTATACAGGCAGCAGTCATGTTTGTAGGAGTATATCATACACACAGGATGCAGGGGGCGCCAGCACCAGGAAGCACATGGAGGAGCCAATACACCATTATACCTCATATCATTATACAGGCTGTCAGTCATGTGTATAGGAGTATCTCAAACACACAGGCTGCAGGGGGCGCCAGCACCAGGAAGCAAGTGCAGGAGCCATTACACCATTATACCTCACATCATTATACAGGCAGCAGTCATGTGTATAGGAGTATCATACACACAGCCTGCAGGGGGTGCCTGCACCATGTAGCACTTGGAGGACACATTAGCCCATTATACCTCACATCATTATATAGGCTGTCTGTCATGTGTATAGGAGAATCTCATACACACAGGATGCAGGGGGCGCCAGCACCAGGAAGCAAGTGCAGGAGCCAATACACCATTATACCTCACATCATTATACAGGCAGCAGTCATGTGTATAGGAGTATCTCATACACACAGGCTGCAGGGGACACCAGTACCAGGAAGCACATGGAGGAGCCATTACACCATTATACCTCACATCATTATACAGACTGTCAGTCATGTGTATAGGAGTATCTCATACACAAAGGCTGCAGGGGGCGCCAGCACCAGGAAGCAAGTGCAGGAGCCAATACACCATTATACCTCACACCATTATACAGGCTGTCAGTCATGTGTATAGGAGTATCTCATACACAAAGGCTGCAGGGGGCGCCAGCACCAGGAAGCACATGGAGGAGCCATTACACCATTATACCTCACATCATTATACAGGCTGTCAGTCAAGCACTTGGGGTGTGTCTATTCCTCCCACTCATGAATAAGCCGGACAGCTTGAATATGATAATGACTCATTGGACCTCTCTCAGGTCATTTGCATACAGCTTTAGGACTTTATTGCTCAAGTTTACAGGCATGTAGAGGGACAATGAAGGGATAGAGGCAATGCTTTCTAAAGGCAGTTTATGAAAATATATTTAGTTTAGGGGGGTTATTTTGCCTGACAGGTTCTCTTTAATACAGAATTGTGTCGCAAGCCCTATGTTAAAGGGTTTTCCCACGAATCAAAGTTAGGACCTATCCACATTTTCTGGATTGTATTCGCTATGTCATCTACATTGCCTGAAAAAGTCAAGATACAATGCATGGCTATAGGCCACCGGGGAAATCATCTGTTTCTTCTAAGAGTTGTGATACGATCCTCTCCTTAATGCAGAATAAACTTACCATATACAGTCAGGTTATAGGATGTCTGATATATTTTCCTGCCTGCAGTGTGTACAGACACAGCGTAGATCCCGGCATCTTCCATGGTCAGGTTATGGATCCTCAGGGTTGTGCCGCTGTCTGATGGCTCCAATCTGGTCATAAACTTCTCATTTATTATCTTCATTTGATTATTGCTGAAATGAGCCAGAATAATGCTCTGAAAAGTCCAGTACATCTCCAGTCCTGACCCGGTCTGATCCACAGGAAGCCTCAGCACAACCTCCTGGTTTATTATTCCGTATACTGGGAGATGGACCTGTCCTGCAAATACATGACGGAGAGGTTAGTCCTTTATGTGTTTATACAACATCCCATGTAAAGATTTATCCGTCTATTTCCAGTTCTAGGTGTAGAGATTACATGGCTTTCCTATGACAACCAGACACCTGCTCATACTTTTGAGGAGCAGTGAAGTGCCAATTCATCTGCTTATCCCCTTGAATGTCACTATCAATAGTGACTCCACTTTCATCATCATCCAATCTGTCTGCGATTACATTCAGAGAAGGTTTGGGACAACTCTACATCCACAGAAAATCAATGCTTAGATATTCAAGATATCTAGAAACACCTACATGTAGTGTATTTACAACTACAAGGCGGCAAGGGGTGGCTGCGCCAAATAATGATGTGATGCAGATTTCTCTTTTGTTTATTAACATTTTCTTAATTGATAAAATGTAACTATTGACACCCTATTTGTGTACTTTTGCAGAAACTTGTAACACCTATATGTCTTTGCCTTTATCTGACTGGTCCCTGGGACTGTGTAATATCTGCTCCTCTATGTTGGTATGTGTGACGTTGCGGTCACACTGGGGGACATTTATCATCGCATTTTTTTTCTCTTGCGCCTTAATCTACAAACTGTCAGCGTCACAATATTGGTCGACCAAAGAGAGCAGCTAAAAACGGGTCTGGAGTTCTAAACCTTATGTCCATGACATCAATACATTACATCCCACGGAAAAATATAGCACGGTTCCAGTGGCCCCCTGCGCCAAAAATTATAATGCCCCTCACTGTCTATAGGGTTACTAGAGGTCATTCTCATCAGTGGTTTTGGAGCTGACCCTGGTTGTAACAGTCAATATGATTGGAAATATCGTAGGAATTCTGTCTTTCTTCTGGCAGCAAAATCTCCTCATCTCAGAAGGTAAGTGTTGTATAATGTTGGATTTAAACATATTGCAACCTAAAGGAGCCCTAGGGATCAGGGGGACCCCACACAGTGCAATAATTTCTCCCAGACTAGTTGTACAAAATAACTGGCCTGCGCCCATCTCATGTGCTTTAAACTGTATTGGGTTCCATAGGACGTAGATACAGTTTAGGGCTATGGCAGAGCAGGGACTCATTTGGATTGAGATTTGCACCCAGAATAAGGCGCTCGAAATAATAACATAATATAACTAACTAGAAATCTCTTAAGGTGGAAACAATAGGTAATAGGTAACATGTGACTGCTTAGCACATGGGTCTGTGAAGATCAGGAGAGATATGGTGCGGTGCAAAAGTTAGATTGACACCCTATTTGTGTACTTTTGCAGAAACTTGTAACACCTATAACTTTTGCACAGCACCATATCTCTCCTGGTCTTCACAGACCCATGTGCTAAGCAGTCACATGTTCACCTATTACCTATTGTTTCCACCTTCAGAGATTTCTAGTTAGTTATATTATGCTATTATTTCTAGAGCCTTATTCTGGGTGAAAATCTTCAATCCAAATGAGTCCCTGCTCTGCCATAGCCCTAAACTGTATCTACGTCCTGTGGAACCCAATACAGTTTAAAGCACATGAGATGGGCGCAGGCCAGTAATTTTGTAACAACTAGTCTGGGAGAAATTATTGCACTGTGTGGGGTCCCCCTGATCCCTAGGGCTCCTTTAGGTTGCAATATGTTTAAATCCACACTTTATACAAGACACTTACCTTCTGAGATGAGGAGATTTGCTGCCAGAAGAATAGACAGAATTCCTACGATATGTCCAATCATATTGACTGTTACAACCAGGGTCAGCTCCAAAACCACTGATGAGAATGATCTCTAGTAAACCCTATAGACAGTGAGGGGCATTTATTATTTTTGGCGGAGGGGGCCACTGGAACCATGCTATATTTTTCCGTGGGATGTAATGTATTGATGCATGGACATAAGGTTTAGAACTCCCTAGACCCGTTTTTAGCTGCTCTCTTTTGTCGACCAATATTGTGACGCTGACAGTTTGTAGATTAAGGCGCAAGAGAAAAAAAACGCCATGATAAATGTCCCCCAGTGTGACTGCAACGTCACACAATACCAACATAGAGGAGCAGATATTACACAGTCCCAGGGTCCAACATCAGATAAAGGCAAAGAACATTAGATACTGGGGTCCAGTATAAATAATAGTGAGAGACAAGCAGACAATAGTGACTCCGCTTTCATCATCATCCAATCTGTCTGAGATTACATACAGAGATCGAAGGTTTGGGCCAACTCTACATGCAGAAAAAAACAATGCTTAGATATTCAAGATGTCTAAAAAAAACCCTCCATGTAATTTATCTACAACTACAATGCGGCAAGGGGTGGCTGCGCCAAATACTGATGTGATGTAGATTCTACTGTTCATTCACGTTTTCTTAATATATAAAATTGACACACTATTTGTGTACTTTTGCAGAAACCTGAGAGCAGAGCGGACATTCTCCAGGGTTCATTGTCCACTCCTGGCGCCCAGCATCAGATATAGGAGAGACAAGCAGACAGTCCTGGGGTCCAGTATCAGATATATGAGACAAGCAGACAGTCCTGGGCTCCAGTATCAGATATAGGAGACAAGCAGACAGTCCTGGGGTCCAGTA